>ML815908.1:116412-144778 GCA_009831015.1 Picea engelmannii | reverse complement strand
CTCAAGATCCTTTCTTAGAGCCCATTGCAAGTTATCCTCTGAAATGAATTTGCTTTTCACATAACCAACTTAACTTCATTTGAAATAAACCCTAGCCATCCTCGTTGTTGCGTCGAGTTTCTTGTTGTTGTTCATTGTTGCATCGAGTTTCTTGATGTTGTTCGTTTGTTGTGCAGAGTGTTTTGTTTATTTCATTTGTTGTGTGTTGTGCAAAGGGTTACTACTCTCATTTTATACGCACTGCGAAAAGTATTTTTTTGTGTAGAGGATTTTTTTGCACAAAGGATTTTTTTGCACAGAGGATTGTGTTACGCAGAGGCTATAGGGCGCATTGCGCAAATGACTGGTTTAGTGGTCAACTTAAAGATCACTTTATTACCAAATGGAGAGGAATTTTAAAAATCCCAGAGAGGTTTTCTCAAGGACAAACCAAATAATAAAAACCTCTCTCATAATTGCAACAAGTGTCATATTTTGGGAGATTCGAAGGAATCTTTACATCCCATTTTTCCAAATTCAAGCATTTAATTTTTTGGTCATCATATTTGGGCACATATCCCAAGACATTGGAGAGGAATTTTAAAAAATAGAGAGAGGTGTTTCTCAAGGATAGGTTTATCGACAAAAGCCTCTCTCAGTTTTGAAAAATATATTTGTATTCGGGAGATATGATGTCATATTTGACCCCTATTTTCCTAGTTTGCTATGCAATCTGCTGCATTTTTGTTATAGGTTATTGTTGCGCAACAGACTTGATGTGAAACTATTACAAAGATTATGGAATGCCTCCAGATCAGCAAGGAAAGGCAGGAAAGTGTGACATATCATCTACAACAAATTCCAGAGGTCAAATATCATCAGGATATGGTTTCAAAAGTGGATTTATCTGTTATTATCTTGTAATTAATGAGTCAACTTTGACTCCTCTTTTTCAGCAGTTAATTTAAATTTTGTTTCCAAGAGATTTGTAAATGTTTCTTAACCTAAGAAGGTTGTTAGGATTCAAATTTGGCAGTATAGGAAGATATTTTTTGTATATATTTCATGAAGCTATGAGAGCTAAGGCGAGACTCTTTTTGGGAAAAGAGGGCTATTGTACTACATATCAAGACTTGTTTATTCCTTTGAAGTTAATGCAGAAGTTTCCTTTTTCTAAAATTTGAGATTCATCACAGCGTTTTTGTTCAATATGTTTTTCTTGTATATCATTTCCATGATTATTGTTTTTTGTTAGCATTGTCTGAGAGTAAGTGGTAGGAATTCATCCATATTTGATGCTCCTTTCACATCGATGATGCTTGTCATGTGTCAATGGTTACTTTTACAGAACTTATCTTCATTTGATGCTTTGTTTAGTAATCAATCTTTGTGTCCTTTCTTCTTAAGATGCACTAGAGATTCATCCACTGATTGATGCATGTAGTGTAGTGTGATTTCTTCTCCTTTCCATCTCTCATTTCATATGATTTATTTTTTGACCATAGCACCTATTTTTCTTCAAATATGCAAAAAGAAACCAACCAACTGCTGACTATAAAAACATTGAAATTCAGGCCTTGACTCCATTACCCAATGGTACATTTTCCTTGTTTGTCCTACCAACCCTTTAAAAAAAAAAAATGTCCTATTGCAGAATCTGACATCTGTGCATTTATTGATGAATCCTTTGAGTTATTACCAGTCATTAGACATCTGAGAGAGCCCTCTCTGGTTGTATAGGTCAGAATACAATCTAAAGTTGGTTGAAGCAGTTACCTTGGGGTTTTCTTTGATACAACCCAAAGAAATTTCCGAGTGTTAACACATCCATTGGAAAACCTTCTCTGTAAAGAGCATCTTTGATCTCTTGGAAAGTATATTGAAAATTCTAAGTATTTGGTCCACAATGTGTTGGCAACCCTACATGATTTTTTCTTTTTCAAGTGACAAATGACAATTCCTGTAGATGCCTACACCTCATCCTATAAATATTTCTATTTGAAGGTGACTATTCGGTTGTAAAAAGGATGTTTTGATTGTTCCTATTTATTTTTATCTTTCGTTTCCGTGCTTGATTCATGACCGAAAGCATGAATCAAGAATTAAAACTTAAAATCGTATTACAATTCTATCTAAGGCTTGGTCTTTAAAAGGGTCGATGTGATTACATCTCTTTTCATGAATTTTGTTTTGCTTTGAGCTTATCATATATCAATGAAATACTTATTTTGAGTTGCTCTTGGATTGTAAGTTTATATTTTGGATCCTTTTTAAATATACCGAGAATCGATTGGATTTGGTTTACAAATACATATCTTTTTTTTAACCTTTGCAAATCAAATATACTCATTACTTGTCATGGGAATTAAGCACACCCCGATCGTACCTTGTACTTTGTTTTAGCTGACAGTTTGAATTAATGGGCCTCTCATGACAGATCAAGGTCTGGTGTTATGATCTATATTTAAAACGTTCATCACCAAAAGTGCCCGAATTTTGTGTCTGAAACACTTATGCTTATATTATGGTCGCACTAATGTGATTGCTAGTTTTGCTCCTTTTTTATCAACTTAGACTTGTCTCAGTTGCTACTACCTCTTAATCCCATAGTTATTTCGGGGCACTTATCTTACCATATGGTCAAACCCTCATGGCCCCTGTCGTCCAGTTTGATCCAAATGACTCCCAAACTTTGTTGTTGTATGATGATGCGAGTGAGGATCTGAAGAGCCAGGGTTGGGATATGTTTATTAAGAACTTCCAGGGTTATAGTTTGTGAGTGGAAAAAGAATTAACCCTTACTTTTAATGGATGTAGAGCCAAGGTAGGTGATGTTCAGTTGGAAATCACCGAAGGATTTCTGAGCGAAGCAACAGGACTCCCCCTCACTGGTCAAAAATGGTTTAAAAATTCGAAGTTGGAGGAAGTACCTTGGAGTCTGTTCGTCACCTCCAGAAAAATTGAGTGTTGTGACAAAGGTATTTCGGTCTCCCTACTCAAGGTTAGATGGCATGATTTATTAGCGGTTTTAAAAAAATTTATTACCTGTGAAGGTCGCTATGGCCTGGTCTTCCTTTACCATGTGCGATTTCTCATGCATTTTATCGACTTCCATTTAAGCATGTCATTTTACCTGCTAAGAATTTTGTATAAAATGTCAAAGAGATACAAGAAGCAAAAATTGGATTCCAGCCTCTTTCACCATGGTTTGATTAAATTACTGTTAATTCATCATTTGAAAACACTTGGTGATGATTGGGACGATTTTGTAGCTCGTAATGGTTTTGTTACAGTAAATCTTGTAGAGACCCCTGTAATGGATAAGCCTATGGTAGAGAAACCTCTTAATTTCTCAATTGGCAACCCATATCTTTTGAATGAAAATCCTTGTGAAGAGGCATTATCCGATTGACTTTTATGTGGGAAACAAGGTATTAGTTATGAGTTTATTGAAACTCCTGTGCATGAGCCGATTGTCTACCTTGACCCTACTGTAAAATCCAATAGTAGAAATCCTCTCAAACAATCAAAGAAGACTCAAACCATGTTAGGGTTTCACAACAAGAAGGTTGGTCGACTTATTTCAAAGAGTCTACATAATAGATCCAAAGCTCATGTGAGCTCAATTGAAACAATCAATATCCATGAGAACTCTGACTCTGAGATTGAAAAGTTTCTGGCAGAGGAAGATATGAATTGTTCCAAACCAGATCTTAATCAACCATTAGATTATGTCAATAATCTCCCACCATGTTTAAAAGATAGAAAAGGGTTCACATGTATTAAACTCAGTCAAATGCCGACAATGGATAGCARCGATGTTTTACCACACAATTACACATTTCCTCAACAAGTCGCCCCTGTTGTTCCCAGCGAAGTTTTCTTTCAGTGGATAGGGMAGTACTWTACAGACATCCCCATTCTCCAAGTGAGGATCAAATATCTCACAACTCTCAATGAATCCTTGGCAAATGAAAACCATGAGCTCAAGGCCAATTCACAAAGACAAACAAAGCRTTTGAAAAGGACAAGMAATATCATTATAAAAAACACTGAYAGTGTCAAATTCGTGATCAATTCTGAGATATTGTGATTCRAATTTTGTTATTAGTTGAATGGTAAGATTGGTTTTGATCAAAGTTATGATTTTGGTTATCTTTATAATCAATCTAGATCGACTTAGATTTCTGTTAAAAATGTTTGACTTGCTCATTTCRTTTTTTTTTTCAGGATAGGATGTATYTGATGTTGATCTCATGGGATGAAGCATGCTGGACTTAGTCRATCAAGTATCTTCTTTTTTCTTATTTTGTAATTAGGATAAAATTATCATAAATTTTGARGATTTAGTTTGATCTTGAGTGGCTCTAAGCCCTCTATATTTGTAACTTTTAGATCTTTTTTAGATCTGATCCTATCTTAGAAGATAGGAATTTTAGCCTTTGTAAACTCTTTAAATACTCCATATTTTGCAATGGAAATCATCTTGGCTGAGGGCAGAAGATGGACGAGTGATTCTAAGACTTAATGAAACAACATATATGCATTTTGTCTTTAGCCTTTTGTTAATGATGTTTTCATTTATGTTTTGTTAATCATAATACATTAATAGGTCTGATAGCTTTAGACTTAATGATATATTATGTGCGGGATTTTTATATTATAAATATCGTCTATAATTTGCTGCTCAAAATATAAATGTTGTGATCATATCTCCAATTAGAATGATAGGATTTTTTCTTTGAATTTTAATTGGATGATGAAATGCATAGGTTATTTTCAGATTTATCTCGTTGTAATTATATGCAATTATAAGATCACAGGGTTATGTTTTTGTTTCCTCCCCTATCATTGAAACTTAAGCTGCCAACACATGTTTTGAATTTATTTAGAATAGTCATAAGGTTCATTGTAGATTTCTCTCTTAGACGTGGCAGTTGGATGTTCTTCACTCATGCAGACGCTTGGATACATCTCACTAACTCACTGACAGGTTAGCCTCTTTGGTTTTTCTTAATTCTATCATTTACACATTCATGAAACCAGAATGTATGGTTCATCTTTTGACTACCCACACGTCTATGTTTCATAGTATATTCAATGCAAGATTTGTCAGATTTATAAAGGAAAACACAAAAAGTTTCAAATGTGCTTTCTTTATCTACTTCTTAACAGAAATAACTTTCGCATTTTGATTTCGTGAGTTTTGATTAAAACTTGCAATTTGTAAATGATGTATATAAGTGATATTAGTATTTTTTTTGTTTAAAATACCTACAATAGTTATATAAAAGCATATGTATATATATAATATATAGTTGTTAGCATTAGTTAAATTATTCCTTTCTTTTCATTTTATTGTTAGGATTTTAGATTGGCCAACGGAGCCATTAAACCCGTCAGAATGAGTTACGCCAAATGGCTTGGGTTATTTAGACAACCCTGGACCAGACTCGTTCTTCCAGTTGATGGACGATCATTTTCACCCACCAACAAATGACGCTAGAAGGAGGGCCTAAATACAATTGATGGCACATGGAAGTCGCAAGACTTCGCCCCCACACACTCGCTCCCCTATAGTAACACAGAGTCATTATGACAATAATGTTACTTCTGAAACAACAACTACCTCAAACAAAAATCCCTAGATTCTCGTTGAGCCGGTAACACCAAACCTTCAAGGTGTTGATGTACAAGAAATTGTTCGTCAGTCACTCTTAAGGAAACATAGTGCTTTGGCCCGTATCAGACAACCTGGTAGGCCACTGAATCAACCCTTAGATTTATCTGATATCAGAGAACATCTTGAAGGCACTGGTATGCTTTTAAACCCTCTAAGAGATGATACTATCAATCCTACCGACACACCTACTCTTGGAGCTAGGGGATCTAGTATTTCACCTTCCCCACCTCATTCATCTCCATCCTCTTCAGGAGGAGAGTCATCCAACGAAGGTAGTTCATCATCTGAACCATCTCAGCCTTCGACACCACATACACCCATGGAAAACCAAAACAATCCCACTAGACCATGGCTTGATCAAGATGTTGTGGATGTACCTGGACCCCAACACCCTTTACCAAAACACAAAAAGAAATGGTTACCTAAGTTCGATCCAGATTCTAAGTGAATCGTTGAAGATCACATAAAGAAATTCATGCTATCCATTAGACTCTGAAGTGTAGAACATGAAGATGTAGTATGTAGACTTTTTCCTTACACGTTTTAGGGTAATGCCTCTACATGGTATTTCGCCCAACAACCCCACACCATTGTATCTTGGGATAGATTCAAAACCTGTTTCTTAGAGAAGTTCGGAGATGATAAATCTCTTGAAGTCTTAGTTATGGAACTTTCTAGCTTAAAAATGAACCCTAAGGAGAAAGTAAACAATTTTAACCAAAGGTTCCTCATGTTAAAAAACCAAATTCCCACTAATTCAATGCCCGCGGAAAGACTTATTGTAGCATATTACACTAAATATCTACATAATAATACAGAAATTTGGGTTAAAAGATCTAAGAATTCCACGTTATTGGAAGCCTTCAAGGAGGCAAGCCAAATCGAAAAAGATATTTTGAGCTTGAAAGATAATCTTAGTAATGAGGCAAAAACAACCCCATCTTCTAATAAGAAAATAGAAATTCTTACTAGGCCTCCCTAAACCAAAACCCAATCAGAAACTTCAAACTTAGAAAGTTTGCAAAAGGTTGTCCAAAAATTATAGAATCAAGTCGTATACTTGAAGAGATTGGCCGAAGAAGAATCCTCAAGCAAAGGAAGTTTTAAACCTCCTTTCAGAAATCCTTTCCTCCCCAACCGGCCAAATCCGACCCCTGAAGGTCTAAATTTTGAAATCTTACAATACTCTCTGCAAACTATCCTTGAAGCACATGATAAATTGGTCCCTCCTGAAATTTCAGAAGATATAGTCGAAGAAGAAGTACTTGAAGAAGAGGAGTAATCTCCCAATATCTTCAGTCATTTCTCCGACAGTATTTTTCAAGCAAATTTTGAAACTGCCCATCCTTACAACACCAGAAGAAAAACACAAAGTAAACCCTCTTTCAAAATAAGTAATAATGTGCCCCCAAAACAATTGAAACAAGATGAAACAAAACATAATTTAGTAGCCCCAGTTTTAGGGTATGATTTGATTGAAGACCTAAAAAAACTCAGAGCTAATATTTATGTTTATGAACTTTTGAAATTCCCTCTTCTTCTACAGAAAATGCTTCAGAATATCGCAGAAAATAGTAAAAACAACAATCTGAACAGTAAGAAAATTGTAGAAATCAGTTCTAAAACAACTCAAAAGATCCCTACTAAAACGACACCTGAACCCCTAGATAAAAAAAATCTCACTGAAAAAACTGTATCGAATGTAGATAAAGTAGTTTCAGGAACAACGACTAAAAATCAACAGAATTCTATTGTTAATACTCACAAAATTGTCCCCCCTTTTTTGTTAAATTTGAAATTTTTAATAGAAATGTCAATAATTGCATGGTAGATTCCGACACATCATTGAATGTGATGTCTTTATCCGTTTGCCAAAAAATTAACATAGAAGTACAACCTTCTAGTCTTAAAATCATTCATCTCGATCGAATGAATGTTAAGGTAATTGGTGAACTAAAGAATGTGTTCGTTAGGTTATCTTCTAATCCTAAGATTCACCAGATTATTGACATCTTTGTTGTTGACATCCCCGAAGTCTATGGTTTAGTTTTTAGCAGGGATTGGTTCGAGCAACTACATGGTTACTTTGCAATAGATTGGTCGCATTTATGGATGCTAGAAAATGGATAGCCAAACAAAATTAGAATTAACTGTGAACGTTATCTCAAGCACACCGTGATGGATTTGAATGATGCAAATGAACCATTTACTGCTTCCACTGATTCACTTGAAATGCAGGGAATGCACACCTTTTTTGGTGATTTCGTGGATGAAACTTCCCCCATCACCAATCTGGAGAAACAATAAGAGCTCATGACCTATATTCAATCAACAGCCTTGGCAAATGTGCCAAACAGTGCTGACGAAGCTCATATATGGTCACTTTAATTCAATGGATCCAAATCCAAGGAAGGAGTCGATGCAGGATGTGTACTCATCGACCCCCGCAGGTAATAATACTTTCATTGTCTGTCGATTAGAGTTTGAGTGCACTAATAATACTGCCGAATATGAATCACTTCTACAAGGGCTTAAGAAAGCCTTGGATATGGACGTAACAAATTTAATAGCATTCGGTGACTCATAAATCGTGGTCAGACAGGTAAGAAATTCCATACACTGCTTGTCACCACATATGAAAAGTTACCAAACCGAGGTATGGAGTTTGATACAAAATTTTTTAGCATTTAACATCAATTCCATTCCTAGACTAAGTAATTTGGAAGTTGATTTATTGGCTAATGTCGCTTCCAAACTTTTGCCTGTAGAAGGTCTTTCTCCAAATGCATTTTCGATTGAATTATTGTTCAGGCCATCGATCCCAGACAACATCACCAATTGGAGAGTGTTCGATGATGACCAACAGATCATCAACTTCTTGCATATGGAAGACACTTTCCAAGATGCAATTATTGATGAAGGCACTCACGATGAAAATTTTCATAACTTCACGATAATATCGGATCTTAGATCTCCTGAATCGACATCTGATCTGGTAAACTCTATTCCTAGATCCATTGTAAGACTAGAAACGTTCTATTATTTGCATGATAGATTTAGAGGATCAGTTAATTGTAAAACGAACAGTTCTTCCTTGACTTACAAAATGATAAATCTAGGGACTAAGTATAATCCCCAAAATATCAATTTGGGAACAGGATGCTCCGAGCAAGAATGACTCACTTTTATAAAACTATTTAAATAATTCAAGGATGTTTTTGCCTGGACATATGATGATTTAAAAACTTTTGATCCTAATATAATACAACATATCATCCCCATGAAACCACAAACTCATCCTTTTCAGCAAAAATTAAGAAAAATGCACCCCAAATTGGAACCCATTATCAAGAAAGAACTGAACAAATTATTAAATGCGAAGATAATATTCCCGGTGAGACACACACAATGGGTTTCCAACCTAGTTCCTGTAAGGAATAAAAGTGGCGAAATCTGACTCTGTGTCGATTTTCGTAACCTAAATCAAGCATCTGACAAAGACAATTATCCCATTCCTCCAATGGAACAAATTCTTCAACATGTATTTAGTTCTGAAAGACTATCACTGCTAGATGGTTTTTCGGGATACAACCAGGTCCTCATGTCTGAACCAGACCAGTTAAAAACCACTTTTAGTACCCCATGGGGCACTTATGCCTACAAGAAGATGCCTTTTGGACTTATAAATTCCGGGGCCACTTTACGGAGAGCAATGGATTATGATTTTCATGGTATCATAAATCAATCTATAGTGGTCTATCTTGACGACGTTACCGTTTTCTCCAAAAACAAGAAAGATCACTTGTCTCACCTTAGGGGTGTCCTAGAACGATGTCGCAAGTATGACATATCTCTCAACCCTAAGAATTCAATATTTGTAGTGGAACAAGGAAAAATTCTCGGGTTCAGTTCATAGTATCCAGTGACAGGATGATCATCGATCCTGAAAGAACTCAAGCCATTTCCAAACTCCCCCCCCCCTCCTCCAAAAAATCTATGCAATCCTTTTTAGGCCAAATTAATTTTTTCAGAAGGTTTGTCCCAAGTTTCTCAAAAATGGTAAGGCCATTGCAGAATTTAATTAAAAAGGATGTTTAGTATCATTGGGGACCATAGGAAAATCAAGCCTTTGATTCCATCAAAAAATCCATAGTGGAAGCCCCTTCCTTGATGAGTCCTGATTTCTCACAGGATTTCACTCTTTACACTTTCGCCTTCGACCGATCTTATGCTGTTGTGTTGACCCAAAAGAACGCTGAAAGAAATGAAATCACCATTTCCTTCATGAGATCAGATTTCAAAGGAGCAGAGATTAACTACCCAGCTGTATATCAACATGCTTATGCAGTTTTCAAAGTAGTGAAACATTTCCGATCTTATTTGTTGAAATCTAGAACTAAAGTCATTGTGCCTTATCCTGTTGTTAGAAACTTGTTATTACAAAATGAATTGGGTGAAAAATGGGAAAACTGAATGACATTGTTACAAGAGTATGACCTTGAAATAACCCCTTCACAAATTTTCATAGGTCAAGGCCTGTGAAAACTAGTGGTTGATTCAGTTAAATAATGACAGAGTCAAATTAATGTCTCAACTGTAAATCAACACAGTGAAAATCAGATCTATTGTACACAAGTTGTTGCTAATTATTGGTTTGATGATATTAATTTTTATTTAACACGCAGTTCTTCTCCTCTCCACTCAATATAGAAAAGAGAATAGCATTAATTCTAAAATCTGCACCTTTCCAGTTCGTAAATGACGTATTATTCCATAAGAATTTTGACAGTGTTCTCATGCGTTGTTTGGAAAAAGATGAAGCAGATAAAGTATTAACTGAACTTCATGTAGGTGAAGCTGGTGGGAACTTTGGTGGAGACACCACTGCTCACAAGGTATTAAGGGCCAGGTACTATTATCCCACTTTGTTCAAAGATGCCCATGCAGTATGTCGTAAATGCATAATCTGCCAAATGACTGTTGGACGAGTAAAAAAGGCAGCATTCCCTTTGCAACTTGTTTAAGTGGATTCACCTTTTCAGCAGTGGGGTCTCGACATCATAGGGCCAATTAACCCCACTTCTTCACAGCAACATAAATACATCATTAAAACAACAAATTATTTTACCAGATGGTTCGAGGCCACACCACTGAAAGTGGTAAACACTAATCAGGTGATATCTTTCCTTGACATGAATATCATTACTAGATTCGACATTCTTGAATGTTTGGTCTTTGATAATGCTTCTTACTTTTTGTCCCTCGATATGAGTGTTTTTTCTTTGGAGAAAGGGATCAAACTTAAGTATTCTGCCAGCTATTACTCCCAAGGAAACAACCTAGCATAATCAATGAATAAAAATTTGATCAAGATCATCAAGAGGACAGTTTCTGAAAACCACAAGAACTGGCACAACACACGTTTTAATGCACTTTGGGATGATAGGGTGACTCTAAAAACCTCTGTTGGTAATTCTCCTTTCTTTCTCATCTATGGAAGAGAAACAATTCTCCCTCCTCATGTTCTTCTTCCCTCTCTGCAATTATCGTAGAAAGTTCAGGAAGATGACTGCCCTCCTCTTGAAATTCGAATTAATGCCTTGTTGAAACTAGAAGAAGTAAGAGCACAAGAAAAGGAGAGGCTGGATCAACATCAACATATTTTGAATGGTTGGTTTGATTCAAACTCTACTTCAGATAGAAACTTCAAGGTAGGAGATTTGGTTCTCAAGTGGGATAAACCTCACGAAGGAAAAGGGGAACACACCAAGTTCTAGAACCTGTGGTTGGGGCCTTTCGTAATCGCTGAAAAAATAGGTACCAAATCCTTCCATATACAAATTTTGGAGGCACATCCAAACACCTTCCCGATGAATGGCCAATCTCTCAAGAGTTATTTTTCTTGATAAATTCCAAACCCACCTTTGTACATAATTTTTTTGTTTTCATTTTGTTTTCTGGTTTTTGGTTCTTTTCATTTTGTTTGTTTTCGTTGATCTCTGGATAAGCTTATGTTAGTGTCACCTTTTAGTTCATGATTGGAAACTAGAATGCCACATTATGAAGCAATAGTTAAGGTCTTTTAGAGAATCAATGTTGTAACTTGCTGAAATGTAGACTAGCTGAAGAAACTTTCTATTCAGAATAGGTTTCCTGGTTTCACTTTATAATTATGAGCAGACACGACCATCATTAAAGATCTTTACACTATCCCTGTTTTAAACAAAAAAAATCAATTATGTCTTCCTGTCCTTGAAAAAATAGTCTCATCAGAAAACTAATTTCAGATGATAATGAAGGTTATCAAGCAATATATTAAAGGCTGAAAAAAATCAAGTGTTATGAAAAGTGAAATTTTCAGCATCACCCCGCTCTTCTGAAGACTGTTAATTTATGCCAAATTGAAAAACATTTCCATAGATTTGTGGGAAGTGTTTGTAAACCCACTGAGATAATGAATAGTTCTGTTGGCAGTGGGTAAATGCATACATGATTCCAAGACAACTTCGTCGGGGTACTGAACAGGCCTGCTGGTAGCGAAGCAATGTCGGGTTCAAGAAAATTATCAGGTATAAATTTTGACATCGGTCATAAGTATCCTTCATTTGTACTGAAATTTCTTGGACAGGACAGAGGCATGAAAGTGGGGTAATTGACATCCCTGTCGAGGCTATGAATGCTTGTTGGCATCAGTGGCCCTGTCAACAGTGTCGGAGCCATTTGACTTGAATATCATTGCTCTCGTAATTAAAATTTGTCACTGGATTTCATTTAAACGGGAATATATCTGAAGCTGGACTGTGAAATGATTGTTGAAATTTGATTGAGATGCTTGATGTCCTTCAACTTTTCTTTGATCTATAACCATTCTAAGAAGTACTAACATGAACTCGTCGGTGATGCAGAGATAACTGTTTCTCCCAGTAAGTTTCCATTGTTGGCATCCCTACATGATTTTTTCTTTTTCAAGTGACAAATGACAATTCATGTAGCTACCTACGCCTCATCCTGTAAATATTTCTATTTGAAGGTGACTATTTGGTTGTAAAAAGGATGTTTTGATTGTTCCTATTTATTTTTATCTTGTGTTTTCATGCTTGATTCATGACTGAAATCATGAATCAAGCATTAAAAATTAAAATTGTATTACAATTCTATCTAAGGCTTGGTCTTTAAAAGGGTCAATGTGATTACATCTCTTTTCATGAATTTTGTTTTTCTTTGAGCTTATCATATATAAATGAAATACTTATTTTTAGTTTCTCTTGGATTGTAAGTTTATATTTTGGATCCTTTTTAAATATACCAAGAATCGATTGGCTTTGGTTTACAAAAACATATATTTTTTTTAACCTTTGCAAATCAAATATACTCATTACTTGTCATGGTAATTAAACACACCCTGATCGTACCATGTACTTCATTTTAGCTAACAGTTTGAATTGATGGGCCTCTCATGACAGATCAAGGTCTAGTTTTATGCTTTGTATCCAAAACGTTCATCACCAAAAGTGCCTGAATTTTGTGTCTGAAACCCTTATGCTTATATTATGGTTGCACTGGTGTGATTTCTAGTTTTTCTCCTTTGTTATCATCTTAGACATGTCTCTGTTGCTGCTACCTCTTAAGACCACAGTTATTTCGGGGCACTTCTCTTACCATCTGTTCAAACCCTCATGTCCCCTGTCATCCGATTTGAGCCAAACGACTCCCAAAATTTGTTGTTGTATGATGATGCAAGTGAGGATATGAAGAGCCAGGGTTGGGATATGTTTATTAAGAAGTTACAGGGTTATAATTTGCGACTGGCCAAAGAATTCACCCTTACTTTTGATGTATGCAAAGCCAAGGTAGGTGATGTTCAGTTGGAAATCGCCGAAGGATTTCTGAGCGAAGGAACAAGACTCCCCCTCACTGGTAAAAAATGGTTTAAAAATTTGAAGTTGGATGAAGTACCCTGGAGTATGTTCATCACCTCTAGAAAAGTTGAGTGTTGTGACAAAGGTATTCCGGTCTCCCTAATCAAGGTTATATGGAATGATTTATTAGCGGTTTTAAAACAATTTATTACCTATGAAGGCCGTTATGGCCCGGTCTTCCTTTACCATGTGTGATTTCTCATGCATTTTATCGGCTTCCATTTAAACATGTCATTTTACCTGCTAATAAGTTTGTATAAAATGTCAAAGAGATACAAGAAGAAAAAATTGGATTCCAGCCTCTTTCACCATGGTTTGATTAAATTATTGTTTTTTTCATCATTTGAAAACACTTGGTGATGATTGGGATGGTTTCGTAGCTCGTAATGGTTTTTTTTACAGTAAATCCTGTAGAGACCCCTGTAATGGATAAACCGATGGTAGAGAAACCTCTTAATTTATCAATTGGCAACCCAAATATTTTGAATGAAAATCCTTGTGAAGAGGCATTGTCCGATCAAATTTTATGTGGGCAACAAGGTATTAGTTATGAGTTTATTGAAACTCCTGTGCATGAGCTGATTGTCTACCCTAACCCTACTGTAAAATCCAACAGTAGAAATCCTCGCAAACAGTCAAAGAAGACTCAAACCATGTTAGGGTTTCACAAAAAGGAGGTTGGTCGACTCATTTCAAGGAGTCTGTGTATTAGATCCAAATCTCATGTGAGTTCGATCGAAATGATTGAGATCCATGAGAACTCTGACTCCGAGATTGAAAAGTTTCTGGCAGAGGAAGATCTGAATTGTTCCAAACCAGATATTAATCAACCATTCGATTATGTCAATAATATCCCACCATGTTTAAAAGATAGCAAAGGGTTCATAGGTATTAAACTCAGTCAAATTCTGACAGTGGATAGCAACGATGTTTTACCACACAATTACACATTTCCTCAACAAGTCGGCCGTGTTGTTCCCTGTGAAGTTTGCTTGCAGTGGATAGGGAAGTACTATACAGACATCCTCATTCTCCAAGAGAGGATCAAAGCTCTCATGACTCTCAATGAATCCTTGGAAAATGAAAACCACGAGATCAAGGCCAATGCACAAAGACAAACAAAGTGTTTGAAAAGGACATGCAGTATCATTATAAAAAACGCTGACAGTGTCAAAGCCATGATCAATTATGAGATATTGGGATTCAAATTTTATTATTAGTTGAATGGTAATATTGGTTTTTATCACAGTTATTCTTTTGGTTATCTTTCTAATCAATCTAGATCGACGTAGACTTATGTTAACAATAATAAGACTAGCTACAGAATCGAGAGATTATGTAGCCAAGTCAATTCTCATATAAAATTTAGGAATTGTTAGTTAATAAAATATTTGACTTGCTCATTTCGGTTTTTTTTTCTAGGATAGGATGTATTTGATGCTGATCTCATGGGATGAAGCATGTTGGACTTAGTCGATCCATTGTCTTCTTTTTTCTTATTTTGTAATTAGGAGAAAATTCTCATAAATTTTGAAGATTTAGTTTGATCTTGAGTGGCTCTATGCCCTCTATATTTGTAACTTTTATATCTTTTTGAGATATGATCCTATCTTAGAATATAGGAAGTTTAGCCTTTGTAAACTCTTTAAATTCTCCATATTTTGCAATGGAAATCATCTTGGTTGAGGGAAGAAGATGGATGAGTGATCCTAAGACTTAATGAAACAACATATATGCATTTTGGCTTTAGCCTTTTGTTAATGATGTTTTCATTTATGTTTTGTTAATCCTAATACATTAATAGGTATGATAGCTTTAGAATTAATGATATATTATGTGTGGGATGTTTATATTATAAATATCGTCTATAATTTGCTAATCAAAATATAAATGTTGTGATCATATCTCCAATTAGAATGATAGGATTTTTTCTTTGAATTTTAATTGGATGATGAAATGCATAGGTTACTTTCAGATTTATGTCATTGTAATTATATGCAATTATAAGATCACAGGGTTATGTTTGTGTTTCCTCCCCTGTCATTAAAACTTAAGCTGCCAACACATGTTTTGAATTTATTTAGAACAATCATAAGGTTCATTGAAGATTTCTCTCTTGGACATGGCAGTTGGATGTTCTTCACTCATGCAGATGCTTGGATACACCTCACTAACTCACTGACAGGTTAGCCTCTTTGTTTTTTCTTAATTCTGCCATTTACACATTCATGAAACCAAAATGTATGGTTCAACTTTCGACTACCCACACGTCTATGTTTCATAGTATATTAAATGCAAGATTTGTCATATTTATAAAGGAAAAAAAAAAAAGTTTCAAATGTGCTTTCTTTATCTACTTCTTAACAGAAATAACTTTCGCATTTTGATTTCGTTATTTTCAATTAAAACTTGCAATTTGTAAATGATGTATATAAGTGATATTAGTATTTTTTTGTTTAAAATACCTACAGTAGTTATATAAAAGCATATGTATCGATATAATATATAGTTGTTAGCATTAGTTTAGTTATTCCTTTCTTTTCGTTTTCTTTTTAGGATTTTAGATTGGCCAACAGAGCCATTAAACCCATCAAAAAAAGTTACACCAAACGTCTTGGGTTATTTAGACAACCTCGGACTGGACTCGTTCTTCCATTTGACAGACGATAATTTTCGCCCACCAACACAATGCTAGAGAAATTATTCAATGATCTTTGTAGAAGATCAGATACTTTTCGTATCACATGGGTGTGCAAGCCAATTCCTTTAACTTGATTCCAAAGAAGATACAAAAATGTTCATCAACACATATTCATGTAGCACATTTAATCTTGAACCATACTTCATATAATTCACGACATGGGTGACTGCTAGAGTTGTCTCACCACTGAACTTGGGGAAACTTTCCTTCCACTCCGTAGACCAATGATTTGGATAACCAGAGATATTCTGAACATTGAAATAAGGGTACACCTTATGGAATTCCCATGGTAAGTATCGTGATTCCATGGTTCCATTACTTGGGGTAGCACCTCAATGGAGTCACCAGATGAACTTTATGAAAATCTCATCAAAATGGAAAAGGGAACTTCCCTCAAATGGAGTCACCAGAAAATATTACAGGAAAAGGATTTGGGATCAAATCTTGCAAAAGTGTCATCGAGGAACAAAAGAGGATTCAAAATCCTCCTCGAAAATGACGCCAAAATGTTATCGCACAAAATGTAGGTTGTGAAAATCCCAACCCAATCCACAAGACAATGATAATTGTGGGAGATTCTACCCACTGTGACCTTAAATAAACCCTCCCCTTGCTTTAGTGAAGGAGAAATCCAACACAAGGGGGGAATCTCTGGTGACCCTAGGGGGATTGAGATGGAAATTGAGGTGATGAAATATGAAACCCATATAGGTCAATTTGTGGAGAGATGGAATTCTTGGGATGATGTCTTGTTGATGAGGGAAGGTTTCCAAGAAGTAGTGTACCTACAAAATATTGTTATACCTGGCTGAGATACAAGAAAAAAAAAGTAAAAAATCCAAGATATCAAATGGAAAAACAAGTGAAGATTTATGTCCTATGTAGAATAAATACAAAATTATATAATTCAACAAGTAAATGAGAATCAAAGCTACTAAATAATTCACTAAAATTTTAATTAAAGATGCAAGAGATAAGCTAGCAATGACTAGTATAACTCAAGTGAGATAGAGAAAGACGTTAGAAATGATATAAGGTTTTTCAAAGATGTTATTGCAGATATATTATAAAAACCTTATGGATGTAGAAAAATATTTCTACAAAAGAAAATTCCAACCACCAATAATTACAAGTAAACCACCCAAAATATGTTAAATGACAAGTAGATTATTATGGCAACTTTCTAGCAAATTCTGACAGTTGAAAAGAGAGAAAAAGTAAAAGTTCAAGGGAAATTTTCTACAACCATAATGGATGTAGATTTAATGTTATAACATAAGTAATATATCCTTATCCAAAGAGGACTCCCTAGTGTCTCAAGAAAGCTAGTAGAGCATAGAATTGATTCCACTTCAAACAATTTTAAAATATCGTAAAATCATGTTACCCAATGCAAGCAGATTTATTTCTCCAATGAAAAAATAAGATTAGTGGATTTTAAAATATGGGTATATGTATTATTGGATGTAAGAGTTAATCCAAAATATCCCCAGGGGTGTAAGCCTTTTTACTCCCTAGGGTATGCAGATCAAACTTAGGTAAATCTATGAGGGTGTACTACACCCTTTTACTCCTCTTAGCAACCTTGGTTAAAATGACTTGTCAACTAGAAATGAGATGAAGTTTTGGAGGAGGGTGTATGAACTTATACTCCTTCTATATTTTTGAACAATAATAGCATGGAACAAGAAGAAAAAACCAATAAATGTAAAAATTTCCTTACCAATTCCACAAGATTCAAGATTAAACCCTAGTTTACCAAAACATATCCATCCACAAGAGAGTAATCCTCCAAGAGGTGTGCAGCACCTTAGCTCCATAATATACCAAAAGAAATAACCAAAATACATTTGCACAAGAGAGAGATATCCAAGTTTCCCAAAGATGGTGCAAATTTCAGCCAAGAATCCTTCTTCAAATGGGAGAGCTATGATATAAATGAAATAGAAATGATTCTTATTTATACAAATATCCTAAAAAGTGTTTTTCCACTTAACTTAGGGTAAAACACAAAATAAGGGAGAAATTTCCCTTTATTTTTCCCCTTTACAATATTAAATTCAAATTTAACTTAAAAACTGCACATAAGAAACCCTAAAGATGACTTCAACCCTCTCTACAGTGACATTTTGGCACTTATATAAAATCGTTTGAACTTGGAGGTGAAACGTTGGGCCTCCAAAGGCCTCCCTCTCATGCACTAGGTTCTCCTCCATAAAGCCAATGCCTCTCTCCATAAAACGTTTCCAAGTTTCAAGTCAACCACACAACCACTCCAAACCCTAGCCCTAGGGTGATGTCAAGCCCTTAAAATGTGATGTTTTGACCTCCAAAGGAAAAAAATTGGGCTTGTAGGGGATATATGAGGTCATCCAAGGTGTCTCTCAAGCCTCCAAAAGATACCATCATCATCCAATGTGTGGAACATGGTATCAAATCTGTGGGATTCATGCCCCAAGGAATTCCAAGCTAGGCTTGTTCCTCCAAACCTATCCACAAGAAAGGTCCTGTAAAGACAATGAATACACCCTCCAAGGATATCAATTAAAACATATCATGATAATAAAATCAAATCAATAAAAGATTCACCTAAGAATGTGCATCAAAAACCACCTCATCAAATTAAAAAAGTTCTCAAAGACCCTATGCAACTTTCCAAGTTTAGGTATGGGAGGGTTGACAAAGTGACCTATTGGGTGAATCATCGCCTAAGTCAAGGATTGTTTCCCAGGTGGACCCCCCCTAAGCCATGTGGAAAAAATACATGGATGGGGGAAACACTTTTAGGCATGGAGTTCATGACATACAAGGGATCGTAGTGTCTCATTTATGGGTGCCTTTGTAGAGGGTGTGTTGTGTTATCACCATAAACGTTTTTGTGGGAAATATAGTTTTCAAGACTTAGTGAGGTGCTAAATTGATGTGGAGGTGTGACAAGCTGGAGGACAGGGCCAAGTCTAGCGGGAGGAGGCTAAATCTAGTGGTAGTTCAGAATTGATGGGACCTGACAGGTTGCAGATCACAGGCACTACAGATCAACGGTTGGGGATCATTTTGAGGGGACGACTTGCGTGGAAGATAATTCTCGAAAGCGGGCTGAAAATTAAACCACGGTTTCTGGTCGGGACCACGTGGCACCATTGGGTGCATTTCGAGGTGATAAGTGGGTTTCCCCAAACCACTTCCTCTCGCCCCTCAAATCGTGAAAGTATATAAAGGGGGTGCTCATCATTATTTTATTATTTTTTCAAACACTGGAACATTGAAAGTTGGAGCGACTACTCCATTCAAACTGAAGATCAAAAGTATGCCAATATCATTCCTTTTCCTCTCATTTGCAAGTAGTTTTCATCGCCACCATGGACCCTATCATTATGTCAGTAGTAGAGCAAGACCCTGTGTCAAACGAAGAAGCCCTAATTGATCGAGATTTAGATGTTTTCAACACTGAAATCACCATTTCGCCTATCTCCATGTCCATATATAATCTATCTAATAATGTAGGGAAACAAATACCCTTACTTGAAGCAGTCTAGACCACTATAGTCCCTTACATTGTCAAGGTCACATTCCCTTTCCCCAAATTCATAGGTTGGTGAGCAGAGCAATATTCACAGGAAGAGAAAGTTTTCATAAATAAATAGGGGTATGAGGTCCTGTGTAGGGTAGAGAGTCTATCAATTCAAGGCACCCTCGGCATACCAGAGTCCCTCTCTGTAGTGTCTGGACCGTTTGAGGAAGAAAATATGATTATGGTTTACAGGGAGTGTCCATCAGAATTCAAAGACCTATTCTTACGAACGATTGTCAAACCAAAGCATATTTATGAAAGTATGTCCCTGCCAATGAGTGTTAATGCCATGGTTATTGAAGTCCAATGGGTCTGTTCCATACTGAGTCATATTTTAGGTCTAGATAATGACAAGTATGTGGTCGAGGTCATGTTAGGTTTTCTTTTGGTGTTTTTCCAGACAAAGTCCAGTGAGTCAGTCTGCATCAGCTTCGATAAACTCATAGTTGATAATATCCATAAACAACTAGTAAATTTTTAGTCACTAAGACATTTCAAATATTACACATACTTGCTGAAGATTTTCCTGAAAATAAACAAGAGAGAGTTCCCTGATGCAACATCCATATCAACTGAATGTAAAAGGATCACATTGCTCATTTTTATCAATAAGGTCATGTCCAGGGTTTATAGCCTAATTTTCAACACCAACCTACCAAGAGTCCTGGATGACATGAGGAGTTATTTACAGCCAAATTCAGAAAGAAAAGTGTGGGACCGGGTGGTGTTCATGCATTCAATAATGATATGGGTTTATGGTTTTCATGAATCCCCCTATCTTCTGCCTATTTTTCTGACACCCAAATTCTTTTCCCTTGAGTTCATCAAGAAAAGAATCATATCAGAGATAGATCACTTCCTAAAATTACACAAGGCATCCAACCTCAAATTTCCTTTCATCGTTGGACCTTTCATTGTCAAGACAAGATCATGCTTATCTTAGGTCCAAGCAAAGATCAAAGAGTTTGGTTTTTCAAAACTACAGGGAAGAAGACATGATCCTCATCATATCATACCCAAGAGAATACTGATGAACAAACACGCCCCCTATGAGCATGAACATGTTGAGGGTTTTGAAAAATTGGCAAATCTAGATGTATGTGCTGATATGGAAGCAATCTTTCAACTAGCTCAAACATAGCAAGTGGAGGAAAACCTACAACAAACTCAAACACAACAAACTCCTCAGAAGATGATAGTTAAATTCCCCAAGGTAAGTGTTTACATAAAAATAAGCAGTTCAGAGGCCCTGGGCACCAGTATTCAGCAGACTTCCCCTAAGAATATGAAGATCACACAATCCCCATAGATAGTGTATCTAGAGGAGGAGGAGCCTAAAGAACAAGTGAACATGGATATGGTGAAAAGTGGCACCAACATTGTATAATTTGGGAAAGGAAGAAATATCCAAAGTCAAGGCATCTCAAGAACTTTCAGCAACAAAAATCACATCTTTGATAAGACATATGGAGCAACCTATCAATCTAAAGAAGATTTGTCAAAGCAATATGTCGAGAAAGGAAACTTGGTTATGAGTGAAATGAGGGAGTTAATCCATGAAGTAGAAAATATTTCTCAACATAAGTCTTCTTTGTTCATAGTAAGAGATATAGAGAATAGTACATTTAATATAGTCGTTTCATATGAGGATAAAGTATCTGAGATCAAGCTAAAATATGAGAACATCAGTGCTCCAAACAAAGTGAAATTCCACAGGAATACTAGTGATATGTTGTATTCAGATTAATTGGGTCTAAGCCTGAAGAATTCAAAGTTGTCTACTTATGAAATTAAGTTGGAAGGGAAGTTGAGGAAAGAAAATTCATCTAGCAGAGCTTGGAAAACTCAGGTCAAGAGGCTAGAATTGGAAGGCCCTCAGGGAGTGAAATCCTCCTTATATGAAAAAGACAAGTTGATTCAAAGCTTGAAGAAGGAACTAAAAATATCTTCCACAGAGCATCCAAAAAAAGTTGAATAGTTTCTCTAGAACATGAGAATGAGGCATTTCGACAAGAGGCATTGAACTACAAGGCCAAGGTATTACAACTAGAGAAAGAAAAAGTGAATTGGTCACAAGGGAAGACATAATTACCAAACATGGATGTAATTATACATTCTACTGTAGAGGTTGGGCCAATCACTGAAGGACATGTTGAGGCTATGTCATAAGTTAGCCTGAAGGTGGGAGAAATCAAAGGGCTAAAGGGAGATATAGAGAAATTGAAGCAAGAAATGAAAAAAAAAAATGAGAGGATGGCTCAGTTTCAAAAGGAAAATCAATCTTTGCAGGAAAGAGTATACAAGATGAAAATAAGGTTGAGAGGTAAAGGATTGTTGCAGGGAGCCAAACACATCATCTGGGATTCTATTTCTATTGAATCTGCCAAGTTCAAGGTGTACTTGAACTTCATCAATGACAAAGATATCATGGCCATCACAGCTAGAAGCAGGTGCATTGTTGTATATGATACCCTAGAAAAGAAACCATCTGAGTGGGCCCAAAATGCCATAAAACTGCTAAATTCCATCCCCACTGTAGAACTTCAGACCATTGGGGGCAAAGATAGGACTACATTGATCATTTATGCCAGGAGGATCATTGCCAAGCATAACCTACTAAAATCAATGCAAACCAAGGCCATACAGATGGAGCAAAGTATACAAGCATTCATGGATTTGATTGAAGAGTTGTTCATCAAAGGCCTCCCACCATTTTGGGATGGAAAAGGAAAATTATATGATCAGGAGGAATAAAACTATCGCCTCACTCAATGCAGAATGGATCACTCCAAGTTTGAAATCCCATAGGAAAACTTGAAAGGAGCAACCTTGGTTGAATATTTGATTACAGATTTTGAGATCTTGAATCAGTTCAAAACAATGAATATTGGAATGTCAGTCATGATGTAAGCCTCTTGAATTGACCTGGAGATTGTAATCAAATAAATGTTGGACTACGATATCCCTTCTGACTTTCAGTTGAAGGAGATATTGCGTCTAGGTAAAACAAAGTGCAGTTTTCGAGGATCCAGCAGATAATGCCCAAGTGTCACCAAAATGGAAGATCAGACAGAGGACCAAAACAAAAAAAAAGGCAAAGGCAGAAGTTGAAGAGTCAAAGGAATTGGAAGTTGGTTCATGATTTTTTTTTTGATTAATCATTGTGATCGGTTCCCATACCGATACTGTTAGTTTTAATTATTCTAATCAGTTTTAGAAGCTGAAACATTTCAGTTAAGCTATTGTAATCGGTTTCTAATTGAAGGAAATTGAATTGTATAAATGTCAGAAGTTACAAATGTATTAATGTTGGAAGAAGTGAAAGGGAACCTTTTTAGTCATTATGAACTCAATTGTAATTTTCTGGAGCTGAATTGAATACATATGCAGAAGCTTTGAAGTCTATATGAAAATATTCTAATGGTGGTGATGTGAGTTTTGTCTTCTCTCCTTGTATGTATTTCATGTGTTCTTTAATTCCATTTTCATTGTCTTATGTTTAAATTGGATAGTTTAAAATCCCATAATTCATCTAGTGATGCTCTTGGCTTAAGCAATTTAAATTGTGTTAAGTTCTTCATAACTAATTCAGAATTAATTTCATTAATGCTTTGATGCAATTACTTGTTTCTTTTTCTTCTTACACTCTAAAAACTACAATTTATAACTCAGATTCATCACCTCACCTAGCCTTTATCCTATGGAGAGTTCTACTGGCCAGTCAGTGTTTTCATTCATTTTTATAATTTTGACTCCATAGCACTAAGTGTCCCTCCCCTTCCTTGCCAAAAAATTTATAAAACCCCCCCCAAAACAACAAACCTAGCCACTGATTGACAAAGAAATACCAAGTGACACAAGAGATTCATCTTTGAGATGATCAGGCTATTACACAATTCTAAAGTTGGTTTGTAGGTTACCTCTGTCGTTTGTTTATCAGTCGAACAAATTTACAGAGTGCTAACATTCTGGCACCGTTGCCAGGGAATCAAAAGTGAAATATTCCCTGGGAAAATAACGAATTAAAGCTTCAGATTCAATTCCTGAGGGTGACAGTGAATCAAACACATTATTGGCTGAGACTAAATTTACCCTGGCAACTCCATTACCAAGAGACCAGTAGCACAAAGTAGTTTGAGCTAGAAATCATGGCTCCCAAGAGAATTCATACCAGGAGAAACCCAGACCCAGAACCTACAATCCATGTGTCTGATCCTGAGAAAATTGTACAGAAAAGAAAAGAAAGGCCAATAATACCATCTTTTCACTTAGACAGATATCTATCCTTTCCCAAATATGGAGTAACAAGCATTGAATATCTTGATTTTGATGTAGAATTTGAGCAAACTTTGTTCAAAACTAAATCTGAATCTTGTTTAAACGAAGTCATCTTTGATAAGAAGAGGTTCCAAGATTTAATTTTAGAAGCCTCTACCAAACCTATTGTGATCCACAATCAAGTCCTCACAACAACCATGATAGCTAGGTTTTCCCCTCTTGTACTACCTTCTCAGTTACATGATTTTCCTCGGGAGTATAATCTGAGGATTAAGTTGTATGATGTTGAAGGCAGTGTTTCAGCCCAAAAGCATCTAGATTGGTTCAATGATTTTATAGACTTAGAAGAAGTAGATTTTGAGGATGCAAAAATGAGGTTGTTTGCACAAAGTCTTGTAAGAGAAGTGAGAAAGTGGTTCAGATCCCTCCCAACAGCTAGTATCATAAATTTTGAAGCCTTTGAAACCAATTTTCTTGCAAAGTGGGGCAACAAGAAAAAAACCCTTCATTTTTTAAGCTAGTATAACAACATAAGGAGGTCACCTAACGAAATAGTGCAGGAGTTTTCAGCCAGATTTGTGAAGGTATATAATTTAATTCCTACTGAGGTAAAACCCCCTCCTAAAGTTTCTCAACTCATATACGTTGATTCCTTTGAAAGTGATTTTTCTTTATTGTTGAGGGAAAGGAGATATACTTCATTAGATGACACGATGAATGATGTAATAGAAGTGGAAGTGTATATAATGGCCTAAGGAAAGATCAAATCTGACTATGATAGGGACATGAACAAAGTTCAAGATAAGGCACAACCTTCAACCTCACAAACATCAAAAGAAAGGTTTGAAACGATGATGAAAACTATGGAGAAAATTATGATAGAATGGCTTTAGATAATAATCCTAACACCATAGAACATGATGATGTTCCACTTGGGAATCAGAGAATACCACCAGTCCCGCAAATCAGACAAAGAGATCAGAGGAATCAGGGGGATCAACAAATAAGACCTTCTTTTCAAAATAATTATGTAAATGAGAATTATGATGACAATTTTGAAGAAAATATGCCTTGTTGTGATGGTGATGAGACATAGGTATTTTTGACTAAAGAGGAACATGACCCATTCATGGATGCTGAGGAAATATTCATGCAGGAAAATGATGAGAGGTTGTCAGTAGAAAGAGAAGATTACCAAACAGGGTTGCAGAATGCCATCATGCAATTCCAGAGAAAATATAATCTTCAAAACTAGAAGGTGCCTGGAAACCCTCCAAAGGGAAATCCTACCAAATAAGCTCAGAATAACATACCTTCTTCAAGTCATCCAAAAAATGACCCTGCTACAAAAGATGTTGTGGACAAAGGAAATCAGAAGGAAGAATCACAGAAAAAGGCACCTGAAACAAGAAAGAAGATAGTCATCAAAGAAATAGAGTACACCTCATCCTCCTTTAATTTGGAAGTGATATGGCCAATATTAAAATATTTGTATCATTTAATGAGTTTATCAAGAACAATGAATATAGAAATCAGATCATCAATATGCACAATATGGAACAAACTTCTGACACTTTGAACATACAAGATGATCATCCTACCATGTTATTTGACCCACGTGTAGAGGAAAATAGTGATGCTGAAGAGGTTCCCCCTTTCTATGTCAGCCTTAAGATCCATGATATGAATATGCATAATTCCATGTTGGATTCATGAGCATCCCATAACCTGATTCCCAAGGTGGTCATGGACCAATTGGGCCTTGACATCACAAGGCCTTACAAAGATATTTTCTCCTTTGATTCAAAGAAGGTGAAATGCCTAGGCCTAATCAAAGATCTGGTGGTATGATTGTCTCAAATCCCAACAAATAATATGGTCATGGATGTAGTGGTTGTTGATATCTCCCCCAAGTTTGGCATGTTGTTATCTAGGTCTTGGGCTGCAAAGTTGAAATGAAATCTACATATGGATATGTCATACGCCACCATCCCTATATTTGGTCAAGATAGGAGACTGTACAGAGAGGTTTTTCTCAAATACATGGTCAGTAACAAGGCCCATCCGAATAACCATCCCATCTACTCTGTGGAGACTGAGTTGGGTTCTTCCATTTTCTTCAATGATTTGTGTTTTGAAGAGAAAGGGCCAGATATTGATATGGTTGTCAAAGACAAATCTGATCAACAGATTGAGAAGTTTTCAGAGAAGAAGGATAGTGCAAAAAATGAGATATGGAGCATGAGATTCAATGGAGCTATCAATAGAGAGGGGGAAGGAGCTGGTGTGTGGATTAACCCCCTAGATTGGCTACAAAATTATTCTCTTATAAGCTTGATTTTGATTGCATAAACAACATGGCTGAATATGAGGCATTGGTATTAGGATTGAAGGATTTAAAATAAATGGGTGTTAAGAGTATAGATGTTCATGGGGATTATAAGTTGATCATAAATCAAGTAAAGGGAATATATCAAGCCAAGAACCCCAGATTAAGAGCATATAGGAATACAGTGCTTGACCTTCTTGAAGAATTTTCTGAATATAGCCTCTCAGCGATTCCAAGGGGTTAGAATCAGATTGTTGATTCCCTTGTTAATTCAACTTAAGTTTTCAAAATTCCAATATATCCTAGCAAGGAATATGAATTTGGGATCAATCACAGACCAACGATGCCTGATAATATTAAGTACTGACAGGTTTTTGAAGATGATAAATAAATATAAAGTTTCCTCAAAATGGAAGATGGATTTGAGAATTCGAATATTAATGAAGAATATTGTGATGAAGAGGTAGATGAATATTTGTTCACAAAGGATGGTTACTTCGAAAATCATATTGTTGGTAGAGATATAGTGCAGCTAAAAAGTAACATCATTCCCAAAGGCTTGGTCCCATTGGAGAATTTTTTTGATAACAATGATGTGGCCAGGAGTCCAAAAATTACAGTGAATGAAGGGGATGCTGAAGATTGCAACATTGGGACTCAAGAATATCCCAAGATCATTAAGTTGTCCAAAAAAATCATCCTAGAAGTCACGCAAAGATATATCAATTTAATGAAATAATTCCCTAATGTTTTTTCCTGAAGTTATGAATATCTAAAAGTTTATGACACCAAGGTAATTCATCATGTGATCCCAATCAAATAAGATCATAAACCTTTCAAACATAAATTAATAAGGATAAATCCTTTGTTGCTTCCCTTGATTGAGAAAGAGATAAAGAAGTTGTTTGAAGCCAAGATCATAGTATCTTTGAGGTTTTCCAAATGGGTGGAAAACCTAGTGCATGTCAAAAAGAAGAGTGGAGAGATTATATTATGTGTGGACTTAAGAAATTTGAATAGGGTTTCTCTCAAGGATGACTACCCACTTCCTAATATGGATCACATTCTACAGAAAGTGCTAGGTTCTCAGAAAATGTCAATGTTGGATGATTTCTCTAGGTACAATCAGATCATGGTGCACCCTGATGATCAAGAAAATACAACATTCACAAAACCATGGGGTACATTCATGTATTCCAATATGCCTTTTGGGATCATGAATGTAGGGAAAACATTTCAAAGAGATATGGACATAGATTTTGCTGATGAGAAATACAAATTCATTGTTATCTATTTAGATGATATCACTGTGTATTCAGTTTTTGATGAAGAACATCTCAAGCATTTAAGAAGGGCCTTTCAGAAGTGAAAAAATTTGGCATTTCATTGAACCCCAAGAAGTTTAAATTTTGGCATGGAATAAGGGAAGCTACTGGATCGCATTATTTCAAAAGAGTGGATAAAGATAGATCCTAGTAGATTTGAGGGGATCTTAAAAATTGGCACACCTAGAAGCAAAAAATAAGTGCAATCTTTCCTAGGGAAAGTGAATTTTCTGAGAAGATTCATCCCTAACCTGGTTGAAATCATAAAGTACATCACTAACATTCTCAAGAAAGGAAATGAGATAAAGTGGACCCCAGAAGCCAGAAAATCCTTTGAAGACATTAAAGTGGCATTGACCAAGGCCCTAGTACTGGTCAGTCCAAACTTTGAAAAATACTTTATATTGTTCTCTTTTGCTTCAGAGCACACCATTGTTGGTGTTTTACTATAGAAGGATGAGAAATGTTTTGAGAAGCTTATAGAATACTATATCAGGACATTGAGGGATGCCCCATTGAATTATGATATCATGGAAAAGCAGTGCAAGATACCAGATATATAAAATATGCAGAACAGAAAC
>ML815908.1:71982-84889 GCA_009831015.1 Picea engelmannii | reverse complement strand
CATCCAATCATTATAATTGTAACACGGTCCGACGTAGTCCATCAATTCATTTACTATATTGTATTTTACAATTATTCCATCCATGGAAAATAGCCCCAAGCCATGCAGGGAGGATGGTGTAATGCAATATGTCCTATTGTTGACAACGAAGTCAACATTTATAGGAGGTAGTTCCTTAGGTACCCATTATTTCACCAGATGATTATACCTGAATGGAACCTCTATGTCTCATGTGCTCTCATCATCATAAGAGCATGATCCTCCTTCGGCAAGAAAAAAATTCATGCGTCTACAAAATTTTATTCTGACTTTTTCACCTCTGGTCCTTGTTTTCTTATCATATCTACTAGATGCAGCCGCATTTCCCTCTATTTGTCCTAAGATTTCCTCACTCGACGAAGAAATATATGATAGGTACCTGTTTGGTTGTACCTTCATTTGCATGTGCACCTGTTGTTAGTTAGTAGTCCATCATCATCCTAGTTCAAATTTATGAACTTTTTTTTTCTATATTCAAAGTTCTAAATAATTTTTTTATATATTTAGTTTTGGATGCACAATTAGACTAGGGTGAAATTACCAATATTAGTGGTCAAACACCTAATTTAATGTGATATCCCTCTTGATTTTGGACATATTAAGGACATATTAATGTGATATCACTAAGGACATGATAAATTTATTATATGGATCTAAGAAAAAAATAGTAGTAAGGTGTTTGTTTGTTGGATTTGTGCAAATTAGAATTATTATAAGAAATGTCCATTGAAGATGATGGTCAATGCTATGGAGTAAGAAATCCAACCATCAGTTGGTGTGTTGCAAATATTGGGTGCTTTAGTTGGCAATATTTCTAAGGCAAGCCAAGAGTAGAACTATACAAATATTAGTTTTGTTCAAGACAAGAGTAGAACTATACAAATATTAGTTTTGTTCAAGCCAAGAGTAGAACTATAAAAATATTAGTTTTGTTGAATCCAAGTTGAAGAATAAGTTAGTTTTGGAAATGGTCAACAATAGTGAAACCCACATTTTTATGTAGGAAGTAGTGGTTGTTAAACTCAATGTGCAGTTGAAATTTGTGCAGTCTTTTTTCAAGGCAGTAAGATATAGTAGTTAGTTAACAGAGACATGTAGAATTTAGTTAGTTTTTATGCCCTCAGGAGAAATTGGCCAAGAGTCCCCGAAATGGTTTGGGATGCAACTTGCAACTGGGCATAAAATGAATATTGAGACTTGGATTGAGGAACCGTTGACTCTAATGGATTACTGGGATAGGATTTCAGCTAGACCACTTCTCACTCCTAGGTGCCATGCCTTGGAAGTTGCTTTACTCATTGATTTTGACAACTAGTGTTTTGCTCAATTTGAAGCAATGCAACATTTCGATTAAGGGATCTAGTTTATGAAACTATGCCTCGAGAGAGGATGGATAATTTGGTCACCTAGACCATGACTAAAAAATCTTGCATCATCTCACGGAACTCAAAAATGTTGCTACATTAGTCTTTTATGCCTTGAGCGGGAATTGGCCAAGAGTCCCCAAACTGCTTTGGGATGCGACGTGCAACTGGGCATAAAACAAAAACTAAAAAGGATTAAGGAACCATCATCTCTTTTGGATTCATGGCATAGGATTTTAGCTAGATCACCCCTCACTCCCAATTCCAACCCCTCGGAAGTTGTTTTTTTCATCGATTTCGATAACTAGTGCTTTGCTCAGTAAGAAGCAATGCAACATTTGAATTTAGGGGTCCAATTTACGAAACCATGCCTCGGGAGTAGATGGAAAATTTGGTCACCTATAACATGCCTAAACAAGCATGCAAAATCTCATGGAGCTCAAAAATGATGCTTCGTTAGGATTTTATGCCCCGAGGATGAATTGCTAAGAGTCCCTGAAATGGTTTGGGATGCGACTTGGAATTGGGCATAAAGAGAAAACCAAGACTCGGATTGAGGAACCATCGAATCCAATGGATTCCTGGGATATGATTTCACCTATATCACCCATCACTCCCAGGTGCCATGACTCGAAAGTTTCTTTACTCATTGATTTCGAGAACTAGTGTTTTGCTCAGTTTGAAGAAAACCAACATTTGGATTAAGGAGTCAAATTTATGAAAATGTTCCTCGGGAGTGAATGGAAAATATAGTCACATAGTCCACACCTAAAAAAAATTGCAGCATCTCACAGAACTCAAAAATGCTGCTATGTTAGGTTTTTATACCCTCAGGAGCAATTGGCTAAGAGTATCCGAAATGGTTTGGGATGCAACCTGCAATTGGGCATATAACAAATATAGAGACTCGTATTAAGGAACCATTGACTTCGATGGATTACTGGGATAGGATTTCATCTAGAGAACCCCTCACTCACGGGTTCCATGACTCGAAAGTTTCTTTAATCATTGATTTCGAGAACTAGTGTTTTGCTCAGTTTGAAGCAATGCAACATTTGGATTAACGTGCCAATTTATGAAACCATGCCTTGGGAGTGGATGGATAATTTGGTCACCTAGTCCATGCTTAAATAATCTTGTAGCATCTCACGAAACTCAAAAATGTTTCTTTGTTGGTCTTTTATGACCTGAGCGAGAATTGGCCAAGAGTCCTCGAAATGGCTTGGGATGCGACTTTCAACTGGGAATAAAAAATAAAAAAAGACTCAGATTGATGAACCATCATCTTTGTTGGATTCCTGTCATAGGATTGTCTCTAGAGCACCCCTCACTCTCGGTTCCAACCCCTCAGAAATTGTTTTTTTCATCGATTTTGATAACTAGTGCTTTGCTCAGTAAGAAGCAATGCAACATTTGGATTTAGGGTTCCAATTTACGAAACCATGCCTCGGGAGCGGATGGACAATGTGGTCACCTAGTCCATGCCTAAACAAGCTTGCAACATCTCACGGAACTCAAAAATGTTGCTTCGTTGGTCTTTTATACCCTGAGCGGGAATTGGCCAAGAGTCCCCAAAATGGGTTGGGATGTGACTTGCAACTGGGCATAAAACAAAAATCGAGACTCAGATTGAGGAATCGTCATCTCTATTGGATTCCTGGCATAGGAGTTTATCTAGAGCACCCCTCACTCCCGGTTCCAACCCCTCATAAGTTTTTTTTTTCATCGGAGTTTATCTAGAGCACCCCTCACTCCCGGTTCCAACCCCTCATAAGTTTTTTTTTTCATCGATTTCGATAACTAGTGCTTTGCTCAGTAAGAATCAATGCAACATTTGGATTTAGGGGTCCAATTTACGAGACCATGCCTCGGGAGTGGATGGAAAATGTGGTCACCTAGTCCATGCCTAAACAAGCATGCAGAATCTCATGGAGATCAAAAATGTTTCTCTGTTAGGCTTTTATGCCCTGAGGATGAATTTCCAAGAGTCCTCGAAATGGTTTGGGATGCAACTTGCAACTGGGAATAAAATGAAAAATGAGACTCATATTGAGGAACCATTGAATCCAATGGATTCCTGGGATAGTATTTCACCTAGATCACCCCTCACTCCTGGGTTCCATGCCTCAAAATTTTCTTTACTCATTGATTTCGAGAACTAGTGTTTTGCTCAGTTTGAAGCAAACCAACATTTGGATTAAGGGGTACAATTTATGAAACCGTGCCTCGAGAGAAGATGGAAAATATAGTCACCTATTCCATGCCTAAAAAATATTGCATCATCTCACAGAACTCAAAAATGTTGCTCCGTCAGGTTTTTATGCCCTCAAGAGCAATTGGCCAAGAGTCCTCGAAATGGTTTGGGATGCGACTTGCAACTGGGCATATAATGAATATCGAGACTCAGATTAAGGAACCTTCGACTACGATCGATTACTGGGATACGATTTCATCTAGAGCACCCCTCACTCATGGGTGCCATGCCTCAGAAGTTGCTTTAATCATTGATTTCGAGAACTAGTGTTTTGCTCAGTTTGAAGCAATGCAACATTTGGATTAAGGGGCCAATTTACAAAACCATGCCTCGGGAGAGTATGCATAATTTGGTCACCTAGTCCATGCCTAAACAAGCTTGCAACATCTCACAGAACTCAAAAAGGTTGCTCCATTAGTCTTTTATGCCCTGAGCGGGAATTGGCCAAGAGTCCCCGAAATGGTTTGGGATGTGACTTGCAACTGGGCATAAAATGAAAAACTGAGACTCAGAGTGAGGAACCATCATCTCTGTTGGATTTATGGCTTAGTATTTTAGCTATAACACCCCTCACTCCCGGTTCCAACCCCTTGGAAGTTGTTTTTTTCATCAATTTCGATAACTAGTGCTTTGCTCAGTAAGAAGCAATGCAACATTTGGATTTAGGGGTCCAATTTACGAAACCATGCCTCGGGAGCGGATGGACAATGTGGTAACCTAGTCCATGCCTAATCAAGCATGAAAAATCTCATGGAGATAAAAAATGTTGCTCCATCAGGATTTTATGCATGGAGAAGGAATTGCCAAGAGTCCCCAAAATGGTTTGGGATGCTAATTGCAACTGGGAATAAAACAAAAACCGAGACTCATATTGAGGAACCATCGAATCCGATGGATTCTTGGGATAGGATTTCAGTTAGATCACCCCTCACTCCCAGGTGCCATTCCTCGAAAGTTTCTTTACTCATTTATTTTGAGAACTAGTGTTTTGCTCAATTTGAAGAAAACCAACATTTGGATTAAGGGGTCCAATTTATGAAACACTGCTTCGAGAGAAAATGGAAAATATAGTCACCTATTCCACGCCTAAACAATCTTGCATCATCTCACAGAACTCAAAAATGTTACTCTGTTAGTCTTTTATGCCCTGAGCGGGAATTGGCCAAGAGTCCCCAAAATGGTTTGGGATGCGACTTGCAACTGGGCATAAACCAAAAACCGAGACTCGGATTGAGGAACCATCGTCTCTGTTGGATTCCTGACATATTATTTTATCTAGAGAACACTTCACTCATGGTTCCAACCCATCGAAAGTTGTTTTTTTCATCGATTTCGATAACTAGTGCTTTGCTCAAAAAGAAGCAATGCAACATTTGGATTTAGGGGTCCAATTTACAAAACCACACTTCAGGAGTGGATGGACAATGTGGTCACCTAGTCCATGCCTAAACAAGCATGCAGAATCTCATGGAGCTCAAAAATGATGCTTCGTTAGTCTTTTATGCTCGGAGGAGGAATTTCCAAGAGTCCCCAAAATGGTTTGGGATGCGACTTGCAACTGGGCATAAAACAAAAACCAAGACTTGGATTGAGGAACCATCGACTCCGATGGATTCTTGGGATAGGATTTCAAATAGATAACCCCTCATTCCCAGTTCCAACCCCTTGGAAGTTTTTTTTTTCATCGATTTTGATAACTAGTGCTTTGCTCAGTAAGAAGCAATGCAACATTTGGATTTAGGGTCCAATTTACGAAACCATGCCTCGGGAGTGGATGGATAATTTGGTCACCTATTGCATGCCTAAAAAAGCTTGCATCATCTCACAAAACTCAAAAATATTTCTTTGTTTGTCTTTTATTCCCTAAAAGGGGATTGAGGAATCGTCGTCTTTGTTGGATTCCTGGCATAGGATTTATGGAACCATCATCTTTGTTGGATTCCTGGCATAGGATTCTAGTTTCCCTAAACGTTATTTTTGAGGCTGCATGTATTACTGTCCAAGAGGTTGGGAAAATGTTGGGAGAAAGAAGAGGAACCTCACTTATTTTTGAGAAAAGGGACACAACACTCCCTATTGTAGGGGAAGGATAGTATAAGAAGTATCATTTACCAAATAGAGGGGGGATAAAAGTAGTCTTTCACCACTTCTAGAATGGGATCATCCTTTTAAGGCAGGACAAGGACTAAAATATCTTCAAGGGAATTTTATATATTTCCATCAAGGACATGGACAATTTTGATGTGGACAATTCTGCATGGAGGCATTTCTCCCGGACCTCTTCATGAAAGATTGTGAATCTATGGTGCATGTACAAATATGTGAGATGTGGTTTTATAATAATATTTTTAATTTTCAAATAACATTCTCCATTGACCTTGTGTAAACCATTCCATTTGGTGTTTTTTGCACTAAGTGTAAAGAACAATGTTGGAGAATTATAAGATGTAAGTTAGGTATGAGCTATTTGTTACCTCTTTATTACCTTTTATTTAAATGGTATCCATATTTTGTATTGATCAAATGAGGAATTAACTCGAAACTGATGCCATTAGACACAAACTCAATCCTATGGCCAACTACGTAGAAAAAACAACGCACGTTAATTAATCTAGGAGTCAAGCATGCAAACAAACCTTCTCACAAATAAGCGCTAGTTGGTGATGGAATCCAACATCATAGAATCGATGTGCGAAGGGGCTGAGTTTTGGTGGGTGGGAAATTTACGTTGACAACCTGCTTAACGAGCTAACGCCTTGGTGCAAGTTACCTCACTGAGTAGTGGGAAACCCTCCAAGGAGTCTGAGTGAATCTAGCCAATGTCGATCCCAGGTACAACACCACCTTCCCTATGTTGTCACCTTGTGTAGGAAGTCTAAAAGATTATGGCCTCTATGGTACCACCTACTATACCAAATCAGAGGTGGGACATTCGAAAGTCAACACTAAGACCAACAAAGCATGGTTTATTACTCTGAGGGCCCCAATGCAACCTCATGATTGACCCTTGTGTTAGAAGGGCTTCCCAAAGCCAGTGATATAGCAACTGGATTTCACTCCCTAACTCAAGGATTTATGTTTGTTTAGAATCTTTGGAAATTTATTCTCACAATCATGTTCCAAAGCTCTACACCTAAGCTAAGATGGGTTTGAAGAGCCCTAGAAAATTTTCTAGATAAATTTTAATTAGCGTTTTATTTTAGGCTATTGTTACTCAAAGGAGTGGTCGTGAAACTGATGTCGTTTTGACTTGACTCTTTAAACCATGCAAGAGGAAAATGAAATGCAAGAATTTCAACTTCGATCAAAACTAGCTATGGGAAGGAGCAAGAGGTTTTAAGCAAAGAAATAATTTCTTGATAGACTACTATGTGTGCAGTATTGCTAGGAAAAAAATAGAGGCACAAAATAAATATCCATATCCATGTCACAGATAAAAATGCCACAGGAAAAAAATAGAGGCACAACCATCGAAGAGGCCACAAAAAATTACTTGTCAACAAAAGGGTCACAAGGTGGTGAGATACATGATCTCAATGGGACAAGGTAGGCATACCCATACTCGTTGAGATAACTCGTGATATAAATAGTGAGACAATGAAGAAGTATTGAATACAACATCATGCAAGAAACTGATGGGTGTTCTATATTTACTAAAAACACACTAAAAACCCTCAATTAAATTGTCAACCCGGGGTAAGTAAACTTAGAGTAGTATAAAAATATATGTCAAAGGTAGAAGGGCTAGTAGGAGTATAGTCTAACTAATGAAGGTAGCTATATAAGTCTAATCTACTCAAGCAAAACTATCTAATGAGAAAATCCTACTAAGCAGGTTGAAACTTGGGAACCTAAGTACTTTTGGGCCAAGGATCGATGGATAGTTACTAAGAAAGCAAGTAAAACCCTATGTAAAGCAAACTAGTTCAACAATAAGCAAAAGCAACTATCTAAGCATATCAATAAGAAAATGATAAAAGAAAACTATTTTAACTTGCCAACCTACATTCAATGAGCAACTACCCTATGAAAGAAAATAAATAAACAAGCAAGCAAAGACAACTATCTAACCTATTAAATAAAATAGACAAGCAAGCAAAGACACCTAGCTAACATACTAAAGCAATAGACAAGAAAGCAAAGGCAACTAACTACTACAAGTAATCAAAGTAAAATTTCTCATTGAACAACTATCTAGCCTAAGAGGAAACTGGACTAAATGCTCAGTGAAAAACTATTTCTAATGTATGAAAGGAAATCTAAGAGGCAACTGGACTAAATGCTCAATGCAAAAATATTTCTAATGCATGAAAGGAAATCTATTTTATCTAAAGCAAGAAGAAATACCAACTAATGCTTAATCTATGATAAGCAAACTACTATCTAATCTATCAAAGAAAAGTCTATCTATCCTACAACAACAATAAAATTTTATTCTAATCTATGAAATAAAGAAACTATATCTATGAAAGAAGGAAAACTATCTCTTCTAATCTATGAAAGCAAGAAACTATCTTTAATCTACGAAAACAGGAAAACTATCTTTTAACCTATGACAATTCAAATATAATGTTGGTGGTTGTGTGAATGTCTTTGGTGTTGGATGATATCTTCGTGACACTTGACAACAAAGGAAAATTCAAGTAGTATAAGCTCAACACTAATCTCAATGGCAAAGTGAAAGGTATGGATTAAACAATCCAAGGAGAGTTTAGCCATGACAAAAGCAGTGTTAGATACCCTGCATATTCATATATGAATCATCAACAACATAACGATATCATCATTATACTTCTACACTACATAAGCAAAATTCATACCTAAACTCAACCATTAACTAAGAAATACAATTGCAATTTAATTCTAGAAAGAAAATTACATAAATTGAAAACTATGCTAAATTGAAAACTATGCTATGTCTACTCTAACAATTCAAACTGCAATAAAGAAATGACTAAAAATAGAAATTTAAAACATGATATTAAAAAGCAAACTAACAGCTATATTAATCAACAACTAAGTAAGCAAGATCTATATAAAACTAAAATAAGCAATATATCATTAAAAACTAGAATTAACTCTATCCATCCATCAAATCCTTGTCAATTAAAACCCAAATTAAAACGTTATTCTATGCTATTCAAAACTTTGTTTTAAACTTGATTCTAAAATCTTAGATTAAAACATAATCTAGTATTTAACTACACATGGGATTGGTCTAGGAGTCTACAGATCCATTCCTAACTACGAGATTAATGCATGCTAACACAATTCATCATAATAACCTGCAAAAGAGAGCCAAAGAAAATTAAATTATAACAACAAACTAATTAACAAAATAGAAATGCATGTACAGGAAATAAACAGAACAATTAATCTATGAAATACATAAACAAACACAAAGAACAGTTACCAGATTGCTAGTGGCCCCCCCATCAAGTCGTGGTCACTCCCTAAAAGAACACCATGAGCTCAGCAAAAGGAATTCACCATTAAAACATAGAACCACAATTTTATACAATTCTGGCAATTGAAAAATGCAAAAACAGACCCAAAATCATTTTTGGCTCTAACACACAACTTCTTCTATTGCTTAACAATTATCTGACCACCACGGTGGTATTTATGATGTTTACAGACCAAGTGGTCGATGATAGGAGGTTCGAACTACTTCTAAAATTGACAAATTTCATTAATGGTGCCCTAACTGCCGAAGCAGAGCTAGACAATAATCATCGACCATAACAACCCAAAATCGAGTTGTCAAGTGTTTAGTAGCTGGAGGGGATAAGGATGAACAAAACCCATGTTCCTGACTCGCCCATCACTGGCCGCCAATACCATAATCTCCAAGTCACCCTCCGTTTTTGTGCAGGAAGAGGTGTTGGACGGAGTGTCGGATCAGGTACCGGATCAACTGCTGGAATGAGTGCCGAATTGAGTGTCGTAAGCAAAAACGTAGTGCATGTTCGCCCCGTAACATCAAAAAAACATGAATCGGATCTTTGGAACTGTAAAAACATGATGAATTATACTCAATACAATCATTAAACATGAATCATACATAACTTATGTCGATCATATTGTTTTATCATAAAATTCTTCAAAAAGCTCCTTCAAAAGATGAAAAACGCATATGTACATGTGGAAAAAGTGTATAATAACTGTCATAAAAGTGATCATATCTCGGGCCCAACAGAAACCATGGCCGCAATATATTAATATGACATAATCAGTCTCATATACATATATATGGGTGTTAATATTTGAAGTACATCCCAACTGTGACTGAACTAAGTACATAAGAAATGATGCACCCATGTTCAAGGAAGGGGGTGGAAGAGACCTGAGAAGCCCTGATAAACAAGAATGGGGATTCAAACCCCCACATGTATATTCTATCAAAATATGAGAACTGAAACTATCTATAAGTTTTGGTTCATATGAAAATGCACTTGCTTACTTCAACACACTTTCTTTAGTGTCATTTTTACCTTGCATGCATTATTTTCTTTAGTGCTTTCATACACACAGGAAATTAAAAAAGCATTTCCTTATTTTCTTTAGTTATTTCTTCCATAGATGAGTCATTTTTCCTTAGATTTCAAAGTTCTTATTCTTCCACAGTTAAGTAAAAAATGAGCCTTTGGCAGTTTGGCTAAACCTAGCTCATGTGGAATTCTGCTTTTGAAACTAAGCATGGTTACCTTTGTTTATTGTTTTGTAGGTTATTGTGATCTCCTTTACTACCTGGATAGCATGGTTTGTAGCAGGAAATATTGGTTCATACCCCAAGTCTTGGATCCCTTCTTCCATGAATGATTTTGAGATTTCTCTTCAGTTTGGCATATCTGTCATGGTTATATCTTGTCCCTATTCTTTAGGCCTTGCAACACCCACTGAAGTCATGGTGGGTACTAGAGGAGGTGCCACACAAGGTGTTCTCATCAAAGGGGGAAAGGCACTTGAGAGTGCACATAAAGTGAAGAGGGGTTGGTGACTATATAAGAATAGGTGGCTATGGTGAAAGAAGAATAGGTCGAGGTGGTTGACATGGAGGATAAGGCGGATATTAAAAGGATAAGGTGGAGGTGAAGAAACTTGGGGTTTCCCAAAGCCAACGCAAAAATGGGGTTTAGCTACTGCACACAACGACGAGTTGAAAAGATAGGTGCTCGAAGGAATGGAAAGATTTAGCGACACAACTCATGTGGGAAAACAATTGGGGTTTCCAGAAGGAAAGGAAGGGAAAGTTGGAAAGTTCATAGTTATAGTTGCTAGTTGTATAAAAATGATTATAATAATAAAGAAGAATCATAATTGCTAGTTGTATAAGTAAAAATTCAACAATAGTTTACTACTCAAACCCATATAAAAGACATCTTGTGTTTATAAATTCAGATCATATGAGAAAGTATAAGAGTTCATTGTTCCTAGGGTACATTTCATAGGCTAGTGATCTAAGGGAAATAAACCCTAGTGATTTTGATGGACTACTATATAGTAGGATTTCAAGGCCCATCTTACAACTTATGTGGTTTATTTTGTGTCCTAATATATTAACGCCTACATCAACCATATGTAGTCAAGTCATGTGTTACAAAGATCCATATTTGATGGGATTGACACATTGTTTCCATAGCATGTTGGTGTCATAGAAAAACAAGTAGTAGATATTTGACCCAACACTATATAGGTAATAAGAGAACCATGTATATCAATGAAGAATTACAAATGTCAATATTGCAATTCAGTGAGGGTTTCAGAAGCAGTATTAACCAGAGTTAGTACCCTGCTTCATGAAAACATTTCAAAATAATAATTTGGTGATTGCAAGCGGTGAGCTCTCTGCTTGAGTGAAATGAAGACCTTTTCTCGGGTTGCGGAAACCTTAGCTAATATGAGACATTGCTTGTTTGTTGTTGGTGAAGTTTCATAGTTTTTAAATGTGAAAATGAAAACAACGACTATTTCTTCCATGACTAATGACAACTATACTTAGTTTTTGAGTTGGTTACCTCATTTTTATGATGAGGTTCTTCATGAGCTGGAGCAAGAATAGAAATGGTGCATCACTGCATTTCTGGAGGAGTAAAAATTGCTAGTACCAAATTTGTTGATTGAGACAATGTCATTGATATCTGCGATCTTTGTTTCTCATATTTATGGTACACTTGGGGAAGCCTAGATTGGAATAAGGAATTTGATAGGAGTATTATCACATTTATCACCTGGAGAGACCTTAAGAATGATTGAATTTAAGACTAAAACTCTTGAGACATTAATTGAATTGCATAATATGACTGGAGCTTTTGCTATAAATATTAATCACTCGTTTGCAGTTGTTGATATAACAGTTTTGGAAAATACTTTAAGGGATTTGTATTCACCATATGAGAGTTATAAAAAGAGGTATGGTGAATTGGAACATGTAATTCTTTTGGTTGAGATTTTTTCTCTAAACCTGCGAGGAGTTGTTCCTCGTGGTGTGGGTGTTCAAGGAGTTTATCTTAATGAGACAGTAAGGAGGATGGAAGAATTTATTCCACAAGTGACTGCCTTACTTGAAGTAGCTATTGAGAGGTGAATAAGTTTCACAAGGAGTTTCAAAGCATAGGTACTTATTCGTACATTAGATGATACAATGCTTCAATGACTAGAAATGCTACATGAAAAATTAAAATTATTACGATTTGTATATGGGATTGATCATTTTGCACACAGTGATGCTATTGGAATAAGAAAGGAGTTTAGAATTTAATTAAAGTGTCGAGAACATATATTTTTCCTTAAGCTACTTGGTAAACTAGTAACAAAACTAAAGAAAATGTCAACAATGGAAAAATGAAGTTCTGGATAGGAATTTTGTTTTTCAAAGTCTCAAGCTTCTAGACATAGTTCCTCCAACTGTTTTGCAAGAAAGTGTGCCTCATTTATATAGGAAAGATGACATGGACGAAGGAGGAGATATGGCTGCCCTTATGGTTGGAATTTCCATGGGCCCTAAATCAGAACCCCCATCCTATATTAGAACCCCAAAATTATTTCCAAAGAATCACTCATGCATAAACAAACCATTTTGACATATAAAATTACCCTAGAAAAATTAAAATGCAGAGGTTCTCACCGCGTTTGCAGGTAGCATTGTAGGTGGGCTCGTTTTCTCGTAGAGGTTCTCACCAGTAATCACTTGCACTATGGTCGGATACAACCTCCTTTATGGTGGGATCGTGTGGGAATGATGGTGGGC
>ML815908.1:31893-44124 GCA_009831015.1 Picea engelmannii | reverse complement strand
TATATATATATATATAATTTTATATAAAATTGACAAAATAAAAAAAAAAAATAATGAATATATAGCTAATTACCATGGTATGATATTCATTCGATCCACCATCAATGTGCCCATATTTCCTACAATTTTTTGTAGTTGTTGCTATTAAAATTCTTACGGGAAGTATGAGGCAATATTTTTGGCAAGGGAAATAACATCTACCATCACCCTTTTCACCCGCGTTACTTTTTTCCCCACCTCTAACTATATTCTGTGACATTCTTCTGCACAACTTCCACACAAAAATACCCTTTCGGAACCGTTGTTGTTATAGCAAGATTGTCGCAACATATTTAAATCATCAAATATTTATAGGTCAATTTAGGTCACCGTCGTCGCAGTTACGACGATTGTGACCTAAATATTTCTTTTTCTTTACCTATTTATTTGTTATATTTAGGTCACTTTGTCGAAGACAGGAATGGTTATAAAGGTCAAGTCAAAGTTCGTCGCTCTTGCGACGAACTTCAACTATATCAATTTAGACTTTGTTAAAATGTATAATGGTCAATATGGATAGTATAAAAAAGTGTAACGGTCAATAGTGAGCATCTCTCTTGCGAAGAAAACACAATTTTGTTGAAATTGAGACAGTATTCCACCATCTTGATTATCATCGCAAAATAGACAAAAGTTTTCTTCTGTCGATAGAGAGACAAATAAGGGGTGGACTTAGATCAAAATTGAAAAATTGAACTTTTTCTCTTGAATTTTGCGACGAAAGAGTACTTTCATCGCAAGTAGTCGTCGCAATTTTTTCAATGTGTAGTAGTGTGAGACAAAAAAACTATGAAGGAAGTCAAGAGACTAAGAGCATGTTAGAAAATTAGAAAGAGAAAGAATCAGAGAAAGTTCAGACTACATTAGAACAGTTGAAAGAAATGATGAATGATCACAAAGATGTCAGTTTATTAGAGATCATGAAAGAAAAACAACACATAGATACAAGAATAGGAGACTTCGACATAGTCTGTGTCTTGGATGAGGAGACACAAGTGAATATTATGACAGAAAGCACTTGGGAAATTATGGGAAAACCTACTGTGTTACCTCCATTGGGAAGAATAGGTTTATTTAAAGGAAAGATGATAAACCTATATGGAAGCGTTTCTAATGTACGTGTTATCATCCATGGAACATCGACAGAAGAGGAATTTGAAGTCATTAAGTTTGTTGAGAACAATGCCCCTTTCCCCCTTTTTATAGTTAAGACTTGGATTGAGAAATATTAGTTTAGAAGGAAATCAGAGGAAGAAGCTACAGAAAATAAAAAGAAATAACTAAGGGATTTCATAGCTAGAAAAATAGATCGATTGATAGAAGAACGAGAAATTGAGTCGAAGCAATAGAAGGAAAGAAAATTAGTTGTCGAAGTTGAAAGAATGCAAGAAGGTTTGAAGGACCTATCCATGCAAGAAAGAAGTATATCCACCTAGGAAATAGTAAGAAAAGAGGTATTACCTTCAAACCCTTTGAGAGAACATCAGCAGTGTGAAGTCACTACACTAGGAGAAGATAAGAATAAGAATGGGAAGAGAAATATAGAAATGGTTAGAGAGACTCAGATCACAGGAAATAAGGAAAGTAATTTTAGTAAGAAGAAATCCAAGTTTGAAAAGCTATAGGACGTTACAGAGAAGACTTCACAGGAGGTAGGCTTGCAGGCTCTGAACCTCGTCGGAATAGAAGAACCACGCAGAATGGGACTTCACCCTGGTGAAGCTATATGACCGTTGGAGGCATCCTGACCATTAGAACGACGCTCTGAATGGCTAGGAAACACATTTATGGGCATATGGATTGTCATTGGATGTTGATACCATGCCATAATGGATAGATTCGCATTGATGGAGGCATTCCTGTCTATTGGAGGAATTCGTTATGACGCTCATTTATTTAACCCGTCGAACGCTACGTCGGGACCACTTTTTTCCACCCGTAATTATCTGAGATAACATATAATTGATTGTGTGTGTTGAGATTTTCTCTTAAACCTCACCATCCATTTTTATACCCCTCTATCCATTCACCTACTCTAACCTATTTGTTAACAGTGAGATTTTTTTATGAGCGCACTGAGCTAGAGAAATCCGTCGAAGAGGTTCTGAAGAAGTTTATGGCTAATAAAGCTATGTCTGAGGGAGTGTAGGCCTTGTCAACCAGGGGAATATAGGCTTCCCCTTCGATTGGACGACGTTCGAAACATGCCAACCCCGTGAATGAGAAGCGAAGTAAGAATCAGGACGATTTGGCTAATGCAAAACAGATCCCATCAATATTACCTGATTATATCTCACCTTTGGCTGGAGCAGTTAACCATGACAAAATTCCATGGGAATTCAAGTACACATTGATCACCGCGTACATTTCGAAGGGAATATGCGTAGTGGGAACTCAGTTAGGACAGATCCCAGCACTGAAGAACAGTGACTTTAACCTTGGATATAGAAAGAACCATGCCATGCTCGCGCCCCATAGATATTTGATGAAGATGACTGGGAATAAGCCTCACATAGTCTCCTAGTCTTGGATTAAGGAGCTAGAATACTCCACGATATTGAATGTCATGAAGATTCCCCCTTTGGGCCGACATCAGGAGGTTAACGCTTGCATTAAACTCCTCTTGTCATGCTATCATGGTGGATACCTGTGGCTAGACAGGAGGATTACTGTGGATCCAATGCTAATCTACTTGATCATAGGACTGAGCATGCAGGGACCTGACACTCAGCAAATTTACCCAGGGAAGACCTTAGATCGCTCCCTGTCACGGCGCATTAAGGAGGCATACGGATAAGGGAAAGTGAGGCTACAAAGTAGCCTCTATCCAGGATGGCGTAGTGCACCTCGCCTTCCAGCTCATAGCTAGCAAGATTGTAAGAAAGAATCGCCCCACACAGGTCATAGGGTTCATGGTGGACCTCACAAGGAAATGCGTAGAAGGGATGAAGATGAATTGGACGAGTTACCTCATCAACAAAATTGAGAAAGACTATCACGAAGAACAGGATGAGGGATACAAGTTCCACTTCAGTTGGTTTCTTGTGTTGATTTCATTTGTCGCTTGGAAAATGACAGAAAGAGATACCTTCCCAAAGATTGAAGCATTGGAGCCGTTGGCCGCAAGGTTCTCAACCTTATGGTATAATAATGACATGTCAAATAAATGGCAGTTAAACACAGTGTTCCATGCCTACTATAAAAAACTGAAGGTTTCCATTGAGTCATTCCCATGCATGACGTCGTGTACATTGCACCAGTATAGACCACTAGCTAAGTTCCATGCAGATCCTCACTTTATTTATATCACTGCGCATAGGGATGAGAGCAAGGAAGAACTACAGTCCTATTACAAGCTGACCAACGAATATATGGAGCAGATCATGAAGGAGTGGTCCACAGAGTTCCTTGTACTGGTTGATGATGCAAAACTCTCTGACCCTGACATCATAGGAATCCCCTTGGTCACCTGGTTCAAGCATGCAAGATAGATAAGTGTGAAGAAGAAAATGAAAAAGGAGGAATTTTAACATAGAGACTGGTGAGGAGAACAACACCTCGAAAGAAAGTGGGCATGGATCGCTTGCAGGAGGAGGATGAGGTGAAGTAAATCAATAAGTAGGAGGGTAATAAGGAGAAAAGAAAGGAGAAGGTGAAGCTACACCACCGAAGGATCCCCCTACCAAGGCAGAAACATATAAAAAGAGGAAGGTTTCTCTGCAGAAACCTTCAGCAAGAAAGAAGACCTACGCCAATAATACCCAGCTAGAGGCTACGCTCATAGAGGATGATATCGTCTTGGTCCATGGAGCGATGGAGGATGCATCCGAAGATATCTTGCAAATATATGGAGCAAAGCAAGAAGAGATGTATGTAAAGGTCGAGAAAGAGTTGAAGGAGAGACATTGAGCTATTCAAGTTATCCATGTAGTTCCTACTACGCCTTCCTCGTCGGAGACTACAGAGTTGTGGGATGAACCAGCCCAACTTTGAAGACTTGTAGATGCAACAGAGGCTCAACTTCAGCGAGTCCAAGAGGATAAGGAAAAGGCTACAGAAGCCCTAAATAAAGATAAATAGGAAGTCTTAGAGAAACTATGAGTTGCGCGGTACTATGTGACCGCTTATGAAAATGAGAAGGATGAGTTCTGGGTGATGCTTGAGGAGGACAAAGCAAAGATACATAGAGAAAAGGACCAGATTCTTGTAGAGAAGATTGCGGTCAAAGAAGTAGTGAGCATATCACTTCGCTCTGTGTTAGGCTTGGCACAGGAGGAACATGAGGCAGTCAAGGTTCAAGTTATGAAGCTCACTGAGGCCATCCAACAGCTTCAAGAAAGGGTAACAGAGTTGGAGATCCAAGCAGTACCAAGCACTCCGCAGGAAGTGTGCGACTAGAGGGAAGAAGCCTCTGAGAGTGTATTTGAAAGGATCAAAACCCTCACCTCAGAATGAAAGAAGTTGAACAATAGAAGTGTGTAGACCTACGAAAGCATCATGGAAGATCCAAAGATTAGGAAGTTAGAAGCACAACTGCAGGAGGCACAACAGCAGGCACTAACAGTACAAGCATAGATGAATTCTCTCACTGTAGTCGAGAGAATGAAGAGATCACAAGAACAGTGCGCGGTCCAGCAACAAATTACTTCCATACAGGGCAGAGTAATGGAAGTCACCCAGAGGCTAGAACCGATGCAGGATGAAGCCTGCGTGGTGTTTGAAGATATTGAAGTACAAGATTCACAACTTGACCAAGTGGTTGTGATAGAGGAATAGCCCCTGGAAGGGCATGTTACAGTGAAAATGATCCAGGAGTTCGTTGAGAAGGAAGCTCGGGTGAAACAACAAGTTGAGGTAGCTCGAGCCAATATCGAAGCCTTCGAAGCAGTGTTTTCCAGATCTGAGTGACTCGGGACAAGTCACAGGTGAGTGTTGGGGGCTTGTTGTCCCTCGACCACGTTTTGGGGAAACATTGGTCTAGTTTGACCAATGTTTGGACTTCGACGGGCTGGTCGAAGAAGGAGCACCCACGCGGAGATGAGATCACGAGATATCACTTGTTTTGTGGGCTTTGTGGACCCAGCAAGGGGTTCATTAGGGTTTTATATTAGGGTTTATGGGATGTTGTCCCATGGGGTTACCCATGATTAGGCCTTTTTGTAAGCGAATGTAGAAGTATAAATAAGTAACGATTGTAAGGTATAAGTAGCTTACTGGTAGAAGAGGATTTTATTGGCTAAGTGCAAGAGACAAGTAGTTCTGAGTTTCTTTGTGAATCAGAACATGTATGTAGGGCTCTGTGCTTGATAGGGGGGTTGTCTCTATGCCTTTACCTGATTTTGGGAAGGTGGATTTGGTTCTTAGTGTGCATATCACCTATCCTGTGTGAATCTGGGCTCTGTGGCTTAGTGCACAGGAGTGGATGAATGTAAGAGATTGAAGCCTAATAAAGAAAAATAAGCAGTTGGTGGATGTAGCCCCACACTGGGGTGAACCACATGTATCATGTGTTGATGGTTTTCTTTGTGCTATGATTTTTATGATGTGGATCTGCTTAATGTATTTATTTTTATGTGTAATAGATAGATCTATGAATTCTTAGTGCCTTATTTATGTTGAATGTGTTAGATCTAATTTATGTTGCTAAGTGTGAAGTGTATGTTGTCATTGTTACTGCGTCGATCTATACTTAGGGTTTGATCTGCGATGTGAGTAAGACTAATAGATTGATTCATCTTGTTCCTAAGTACTCTATAGAAGTGTTATAATCACATATTTGTGTCCTAGCTTGGTTACAGACACCTGATTCATGTAACCCCCCCTGCCTCTACCTCGAGTGAGACTTCTCCTACTTCGGAGGTGTTGCTGAAAGGGTTGGTAGTTAGGGTTTTTTTGTTGCATTGTTGAAGTGTTGAACCCTAGGTCTGCCCCTGTGCCAACAACAGGTTCCTCAAAAATTATATTATTTAAAGGAAAATTCACTCTTTCCATTCATTGAATATAACCATTTTTTTTTTTAGTTGAAGTAGTTGGAATTAAATCAGCAGAATTGAAGCCCTAGGTGAAGGCCCTAAGTTATGTTGAGTAGATTTTGAGTTTTCTAAATAAACGTTAGTAAATTTAGTTGCAGGCATAAAACATAGCCCAATGGGTAGTCACTCGGTATTTCATTCTTTGCTACCTCGCAGGGAGGATAACATCCCCAGTTGGATCCCATCTTATCACCATAAACATTTAAGTGGGAAATCTATTTTTTAAGACTTAGCAAAGTGCTAAACTAATGTGAAGGTGTGAAAAACTGGAGGACAGGGCCAATTCTAGCGGGAGTAGGCTAAATCTAGTGGTAGTACGGAATTGATGGGACCTAACAGGTCACAAATTGAAGGCACTACAGATCAATGGTCGGGGATCGTTTTGGGGGGAGGACTTGTGCGGAAGATAATTCCCGAAAGCGGGCCAAAAAGTAAACCATGGTTTTGGGTCAGGACCATGTGGAGCCACTGGGTGCATTTTGGGGCGATAAGCGGGTTTCCCCAAACCACTTCCTCTCGCCCCCAAAATCGTGAAAATATATAAAGGGGGCACTCATCGTTATTTTATTATTTTTTCAAATACTAGAACGTTGAAAGTTGGTGCAACCACTCCATTCAAAATGAAGCTCAATAGTAAACCAATATCATGCCTTTTCCTCTCATTTACAGGTATTTTTCATCACCACCATGGACCCTATCATTATGTCAGTAGCATAGCAAGACCCTGTGTCAAAATAAGAAGCCCTAATTGACCGAGATTCACATGTTTTCGACACTGAAATCACCATTTCGCCCATCTTTGTGTCCAGAACTAATATGTCCGATAATGTAGGGAAACAGATACCCTTCCTTGAAGCAGTCCAGGGAACTATAGTCCCTTACACTATCGAGGTCACATTCTCTTTCCCCAAATTCATAGGTTGGTGCACAGAGAAATATTCACAGGAAGAGAAAGTTGTCTTAAATAAACAGGGAGTCCGAGGTCCTGTGTAGGGTAGAGATTTTGTCGATTATAAGTGCCCTCGGCATACCAAATTCCCTCTCTGTAGTGTCTGAACCTTTTGAGGAAGAAAATATGATTATGGTTTACATGGAGTGTCCATCAGAAGTCAAAGACCTATTCTTACGAATGATTGTCAAACCAGATCATATTTTCGAAAGTCTGTCCATGCCAATGAGTGTTAATTTCCTGGTTATTGAAGTCCAATGGGCTTGTTCCATACTGATTCAGATTTTAGGTCTAGATAATGACAAGTATGTGGTCAAGGCCATGTTAGGTTTTATGTTGGATTTTTTCTAGTCATATTCCAGTCAGTCAATCTGCATCAGATTCGATAAACTCATAGTTGATAATATCTATAAAGAGCTAGTAAATTTTCAGTCACTAAGACATTTCAGATATTACACATACTTGCTGAAGTTTTTCCTAGAAACAAACAAGAGAGATTTACCTGAAGAAGCATTCATATCAACTAAGTGTAAAAGGATCACATTGCTCATTTTTATCAACAAGGGTTTCAACACCAACCTACCAAGAGTCCTGGATGACATGAGGAGTTATTTACAACCAAATCCAGAAAGCAGAGTGGGGGACTGGGTGTTTTTCATGCATTCAACAATGATATGGGTTTATGGTTTTCATGAATCCCCCTATATTTTGCCTATTTTTCTGACACCCATTGTATTTTCCCTTGATTTCATCAGGTAAAGAATCATATCAGAGACAGAGCACTTCCTGAAATTACACAAGGCATACAACCTCAAATTTCCTTTCATCATTGGACATTTCATTATCAAGACAAGATCATGCTTATCTCAGGTCCAAGCAAAGCTCAAAGGGTTTGGTTTTTCACAACTACAGAGAAGAATATATGATCCTCATCAGATCATATCCAAGAGAATACTGATGAACAAACATGCCCCCTATGAGCATGAACATGTTGAGGGTTTTTACAAATTGGAAAATCTAGATGTATGTGTTGATATGGAAGGAATCTTGTAACCAGATCAAACACGGCAAGTGGAGGCAAACCTGCAACAGACTCAAACACAAAAAAAATCCTCAGAAGTTGATATTTAAAGTCCCCAAGGTAAGTGTTTACAGCAAAAGAAGCAGTTCAGAGGCCCTCGACACCAGTAGTTAGTAGACTTGATGAAGATCACAAAATCCCCACGTATAGTGGATCTAGAGGAGGAGGAGCCTAAAAAACAAGTGAATATGGATATGGTGGAAAGTGGCACCAGCACTGTAGAAGTTGGGAAAGGAAGAAAGCTCCAAAGTGAAGGCAGCTCAAGAAATTTCAGCAGCAAAAAGCACATCTTTGATAAGACATCTTATCAATCTAAAGAAGATTTGGAAAAGAAATATATTGAGAAAAGAAACTTGGCTATGAGTGAAATGAGGGAGTTAATCCTTGAAGTAGAAACGATTTCTCAGCATAAGTCTTCTATGTTCACAGTAAGAGATATAGAGAAGAGGGCATTTAATATAGCAGTTGCAGATGAGGATAAAGTATCCTAATCAAGCTAAAATATGACAACATCAATGCTCAAGACAAAGTGAAATTCCACAGGAATACCAGTGATATGATGTATTCATATTACTTGGGTCTAAGACTAAATAATTCAAAGTTGTCAACTTATGCAATTAAGTTGGAAGGACAGTTGAGGCAAGAAAAAGAATCCAAAAGATCTTGGCAAACTCAGGTCAAGAGGCTAGAATCTGAAGGCCCTCAAGGAGTGAAATAATCCTTAGATGAAAAATACAAGTTGATTCAAAGCTTGAAGAAGAAACTAAAAATGTCTGCCATAGAGCATCCACAAATAGCAGAACTGGTTTCTCTAGAACAGGAGAAGGAGGCATTTAGACAAGAGGCATTGAACTACAAGTCCAAGGTATTATAGCTAGAGAAAGAAAAAGTGAATTGGTCACAAGGAAAGACAGAATTACCAAACATGGTTGTAGTTGTACCTTCTACTACAGAGGCTAGTCCAAGCATTAAATTACATGTCTAGGATATGTCACAAGTTGTCTTGAAGGTGGGAGAAATCAAAGGTCTAAATGGAGATATAGAGAAATTGAAGCAAGAAATGAAAATAAAATATGAGAGGATGGCTCAGTTTCAAAAGGAAAATCAGGCTTTGCAAGAAAGAGTAGACCAGTTGAAAACAATGTTGAGAGGAAAAGGACTATTGCAGGGATCCAAACACATCATCTGGGATTCTATTGTTGTTGAATATTCCAAGTTCAGGGTGTACTTGAACTTCATCAATAAAAAATATAGCATGGCCATCACATCCAAAAGCATGTGCACTGTTGTAAATGAGACCCTAGCAAAGAAACCATCAGAGTGGTCCCAAAATTCCATAAACCTACTAAATTACATCCCCACTGCAGAATCTCATACCATTGGGGTCAAATATAGGTTTACATTGATCATCTAGGCCAGGAGGGTCATTGCTAAGAATAACCTGCTAAAATTAGTCCGAACCAAGGCCATACAGATGGAGCAAAGTATATAGGAATTTAAGGATCTGTTTGAAGAGTTTTTCATCAAAGGCCTCCCACCATTTTGGGATGGAAAAGGAAAATTGTATGATCATGAAGAATACAACTCTCACCTTGTTCAATGCAGAATGGATCACTCCAAGTTTGTAATCCTGAAGGAAAACTTGAAAGGAGCAACCCTGGTTTCATATTTGATTATAGATTTTGAGATCTTGAATTAGTTCAAAACAGTGACTATTGGACTGCCAGTCATGACGTATGCCTCTTGCATTTACTTGGAGATCCTAATCAAAGAAATGGTGGACTATGATATCCCTTCTGACTTGCAGTGGAAGGAGATAGTGCAGCTAGGTAAAACAAAGTGCAGTTTTCCAAGAACCAACAGATAATTCCTGGGTGTCACCAAAATGGCATATCAAATAGAGGACCAAAACAGGACAAATGGCAAAGGCAGAAGTTGAAGAGTTAAAGGAATCATCAATTGTTTCATAAAACAGTTTTTGATTAATCATTGTAATCGGTTCCCATACTGAAATTGTCAGTTGTAATTATTGTAATCAGTTTTAGAAGATGAAACATTTCAGTTCATCTATTGTAATTAGTTTCTAATTGAAGGAACTCAAATTGTATAAATGTCAGAAGTTCCAAATGTATTGATGTTGTTTGAAGTGATGTTGGAAGATTGGTTGTTGTCATTTATGTCAACCCTATTCATGGGTTTTGGACCACAAGATTGATGAAGGTATTTGGACATGAAGGAAAATGCACATGTAGATAAAAGACCCATGGATGGATAGTATACATCATGTTGTTTTCGGTGGTATGTGGCACCTCACATGGATCCTCATGATTGAGGAGAAATAGATTTTTGAAGATGACAAAGTGAATTGAAGAAGGAAGTACATGTAGGCCCTAAAGATAATTGAAGAAAAGAATTACAAAATAAGAAATTGTCAGGTCGGCCATAATGTTAAACGGAAGTGACATAAATGGTATAAATAAATATCAGTATACATTCATTTTATACAAAAGTCAAATTTCAGAGGAAATCAGAAGTAATGAAGGCTAGATTTCAAGGGAGAATGAAGGCTTTTGGTGATGTGTTCTAAGGTATGTTATTTTCAGGTCATCTTACCATTTTTTCTATAACTTTATTTCTAGAATGATTCAGATGGTGAAATTTCTATGGTATTGAGAAGACATATCAAGGTACATATAGTAAACATTTAAGCTTTTGATTCTCTATAATTATGGAGATACACTCTATGGAAGATAGGGTTTGTGACCATTCCTGAAGCTAGTCAATAAACAGGTGTTCTGGGTAAAATAGTCATAACTTCTTCATACAGAATCCAAATGATGTGAGCCAAATTTCATTGGAAATATTACGGACTGTAGTTTCTTGTGTGCAAGTTGCAAAATATGATGTTAAATATTGAGTGCGGGGCATTCTGTACAAGTTTGGTCTCTTGAATAAACCAAAATTGAACAAGGTCTACCATTCTCTCTATAACTTCTTTTTCGGGAGGATTCAAGGAATGAAACTTGGAGGAGTTTCAGAGAATACATTGATTAATATTATCTACAGGATCAGATTACTCCAAGAATTGAAGAATTGTAGAAATTGGAGAAGTCTCAGGAAGCATTATCAGGTTCTATGTGATGATTGGTTGATGGTGATGATTTAATGTAAAGTTTTATTATCTCTCATATATTCTTTGGTGGAAGGAAGGGGAAAGGATGGAGAGTTCAACTCTCTCTTTATATTGGAGGATTGTATATTCCTCTTGGAGGTTTATCCCTCCCTTTACATTTGGAATTTGTAACTACCTTTGAAAGTCATTACTTCCATTGAACAATAACTATTGATTATTTCTCATATATTGTGCATGGTGTATTGTGGTGTATTGGTGTAACTCTTATACTATTTCTTATTGCTCATTGGATATAATTGAATGGTTTAAGTATAAGTTGAAAAATGTTTTAAATTGTACTTGATACTGATTCACCCCCCTCTCAGTATCAACAATTGGTATCAGAACGAGTTACCTTCAGTATAGTTTAACCACTGGTAGGAAGATCCTAAGAAGAAATGGAATACAAAATTCCAAATGGGATTCCACCATTTGATGGAAGCAATTTTGAATACTGGAGTAATAGAATGGAAACTTACTTGAAATCTCTTGGGGCAGATGTTTGGTTCTTAGTTGCTTCAGGATACAATGCTTTGAAGAACCCAAAGACTGCAACTCAGAAGGAAGAAAAAAGGAACAACAAATTGACAATAGATACCATCCTAGATGGATTGAAAGATTCAGTGAAATCCAAGGTGGGATCATGTGCATCATCAAAAGACTTCGGGACAAGCTACAAGACCTTTATGTAAGGAAAGAAGCAGAAGAAGAAGAAGAATAAGTTGAAGCCAATTACAACATCTCAGATTTCAAAGAAGAAAATAGAGGTCAGTTCTTTTGCTTTAATTGTGAAGGAGTAGATCATGTTGATTTTGAATGTCCTCATCCAAGGATTGAAAGAAATGACATTGAAGAAGAAAATTCCAATGAAGAAGAATAAAATCATGAAGGAAAAATTATTCAACAAGAAGATGAGAATCTTAAAAAATTGAAGCATGTTGAGATTGAAAATAGCAAG
>ML815908.1:12769-24911 GCA_009831015.1 Picea engelmannii | reverse complement strand
TTCTTACACTCTACAAACTACAATTTATAACTCATATTCATCGCCTCACTTAACCTTTATCCTCTGAAGAGTTCTATTGGCCAGTCAGTGTTTTCATTCATTTTTCATAATTTTGACTCCATAGCCCTAAGTGTCCCTCCCCTTCCTTGCCATCAAATTTATAAAAAACCCCAAAAACAACAAACCTAGCCACTGATTGACAAAGAAATACCAAGTGACACGAGAGAGACCTCTTTGAGATGAGCAGGCTAGTACCTAGCTCTAAAGTTGGTTTGTAGGTTACCTTTGGTTTTTGTTTATCAGCCGAACAAATTTACAGAATGCTAACATGTTGCACCTTCATTTTCAATGCATCCTTTTTCCAAGCCCCTTTAACGCCATTAATTAATTAAATTCCATGACAATCGGGTACTCCCTATGGGGTAACATATAACTTGGGAGGTAGTACCACAATGTCACTTGAAAGGAGAGGTACTAAGAGTGCCATGGGGGTAAATTCTATCTTGTAACACACTTATTTATATCCCTCAAGAAGTGGAACATTTATATGTGTCGGTGTGTGTGTGTGTGCGCACACGCGCTTTTGCAGGTCTTTGATTTTTTTAGGAGAAACATTTCATTGTTCTAAAGACCTATTTTGGGAGAGCATATGGAAGGTTATGATTTACCTTTTATATTTTTCCAGCTACATTGCCTATGGGCCTTCATCCCATTCTTCCCATGAAATGAGGGACAATCCCTTCTTGGGTCAATACACCCGAAAATTTGAAAAGATAAGGAGGCGAGGGGACGAAGTGTGGAAAGTGGTAAGTATGATAGGGAATGGAATGATGACTTGTCAAGGGACCTCCTAGTATAAAACCCATCCCTAAGGAGGGATAAATTTCAACCACCAAGGTGAAACAAGGAAAAGAGCATAACTTCCAAGATTTAAATGAAACACACTCAAATGCCTCAAATATTGAAATGAAACTCACCATAATACCTACCTTGTACCTCATGGAGAAAGACCCAATGCCTTCCGGAAGCAATCTGATGTGGTGGATACCATCGTGATGAATCTAAGATCTATGGTTTTTAGGTAGGCCTATGTCTGTGCAAGTGGATGTTGTCAACCATATGTCTCTCGATACTCCATGTCTGCAACCTGAGGGCCTCAAGACATCATCTCCTTATTTATCCTTAACAAATGGGGATAACATGTCCTACTCTTTCTCCCTTTATTTATGCATGATAACTCCCCCCACTCTAAAAAATATTTGTTTTGATGCCTTCTTAAATAGATTCTAAGGCTTCGACCAGTGTGTTGCCATTTGTTGTGCTAGGCACTACAACCCTCCATTTTCCTGTAAAAAATTTGAAAACTCCTTCCAGGAAAATGGAGCCCCTTATATTTTTCGACTTTGAAGACTCTTCAACTTGCATCTTTGCAATAGATTCTTCCCTTTTCTCTAAACATTCTCCTCAAGCTTCATTATCAGTCAAAGTTGTTATCTTTCAAGTTGGAGCACTTGTAAAAAATTTCAAGTTAAATTTGTTGGATTTTTGGAAAGTTAATAGGAACTACTTTGATATACATCAAAGGAGTTACCTCCAACTTTGTCGATAAAAAAAGAAAAACCTCACAACCTGACCCTTCAATAAGTTTTGATTGCAAATTTTTTTACCAAGTCCTCCTATGTATCAGTGGAGTTTCTACTAACTCCTCTGATGCATCAAAGGAGTTCTTGTCATATCTTTTGATGAATTTCAACGTGCTTAATGAAAGTCTTATGATCCGCGTCGAAGGACTTCCCATGAAGTACTCCAATGTACATCAACATACTTCACAACAACTCTACCAATTTTAAAAAACCTCACCCACCACATTTATTGCTTAGGCTCGCCCAAGATTATATATATAGGCCCTTGACCTCCCCCAACTCATATTGTTTCGTTGATTGTCGAAGAAAAGAGTATATTTTGAGTAGAGACAAGATAAGCCCGAATTCCCTCTCCCTCAACCAACCTACTCGACACATGTCACTAAACCGCCAGGTAATCACTCGATCCCCCATTTTTGCAATATTTCTAGGGTTAGGGTTTCTTTCTAGAGTTAGTGTTTTGTTTTCTCTTGTTTATTTATTTATCTTCTTCCCTAGAAACCCTGATTCTCCCCAATACCTCTACGCCAACTTTTTCCACCTCTTCGCCCACCCTCTGCTATAGCCTTATGATTTTGCTTCGAAAAACCAACTTTATTACCACAAATCCTTCTAAGCTAAGCCTTGTACTCATGCTTCACCACAACCCTAAACTTGGATGACCATGGCATCAAACCAAGTTTATTGGTACTGGTACCTTGCAACAAAACAAGTGTGGCCTCGACCTTAGTCAAAATATTTTCACAAAATCAAACCCATTTAATTCTCTACTTGGAATACCTCGAGTGTGGAAGGTTAAACTTCTCATAGCCAGATTTTTTGACTCTAGGATTAGTTTAGAACTTTCCCAAGACTTAGAACAAAAAATGATGTAAGTTCCATTTCTTTCGGGGACCATCACACCAATTCCTTTGTCTACATCAGAAGCTTCTCCATGTACTCTCCTGATAGCTAACGATGGAGCTTATGTAAACTTCCCTGATTCCCACTCTGACCTTTTAGATTATTTATCGTCAACTCCTCTGATATATTGGAGTAGTTCATACCAACTCCTATGATACATTGTAGGATTTAGGGATAACACTGTGGATTCTCTCAATCTCTCCTCTCAATAGGAAATTTTCCCCTCAATTGTCCTGATGTGCACTCAATCATATGAGGATATTTCATATTAACTCCTTCAATGCACTAAGATACCCATTGACGCTCATCCCATTAACTCTTTCGAAATCCATAAGATGACTTCACACTAACGCTTATTAGACCCTTTCATAATAACTCTTCCAACTATCTTCGGGGAACTTGTTACTAACTTCTCCAATATATTTTGGGGAATTTGACACTAACTCTTATGATAGTCATCGGAGCACTTTGTAAGAACTACTTCGATTTTGAATTTTGAGCATGTTGTAAGACATTTTCTTCTCTAAATTCCATGAGATTTTCCACCATGTATGTTATCATTAAATCATATTCAAATGATGATCTTCCACCCAGCTTCATCTCAACGAATCCTCTGGTATTTTAAGATACTTAAATAGATTACATTTTATATCAGTTATGATTTTTCTTAATATTGATCCCATTTGTTTTCACAGGTTCAAATATGTCTCTGAGAAAGAAAACAACTAGATATGCATCAGCTACCGAGGCCTTTGGAAGTGGCCAACAGATTGAAGATGAACCTGACACCCCCAGGGACATGTATGACGACACCTCTAGACACCTGGAAAAGGAAGGGGATGCACTCAGATGGGGAGACGTGTACCAGATGTTCAAAAAGTATAACTTCTCCCTTGATGCAGAGGACCAAGATGAACTTGAAATCTTCAAGAACATTAGAAAATATGGGATATTCAGAGTAGCAGCCCATGTTGTTGTGTTCCCTTACTTTGATTCCATCACTTGGATTCTAAAGAACATAGTGTTGGCACAGGGGCAGAACCAAGGTTCAGCTCTAATAGAACACCAACAAGCCCTAACTACTGGCCCTTTCAGAAACACCTATGAAGCAGATGCAGTCTCACCCAAAGTAGCAATAGGGGGTTGCAGGACACATGTGTCTACAACCAGAGGAAATTCAAGTGGAATCAAGGAAACCACACACGAAGATCAGATTATTATTTCCAAGCATAACCTAATTCGCACAGTTATATATAAGATCTAACATACTAATGTATCATTAGAGTAACATAAGTAAAGAACACAACATCAATCACTCACAACAAAAGATATACATGGTTCACCCTCTTCCTAGGGCTACATCCACAAAACTGTGCTTTATAATATATTAGATGAAATCATACAGTTCTATATGCGCTCTTATCTTGCAGATATTCTCTCTTTCTCTCTTCTCTCTATCTCCCTTCCCTACGCACCCAACTGTAGGGTTGATCTCTGCACCCAGCTGAAGATCTTACAATATTGAATGCTCTCACAACACAATACTTCTCTCTCTACATTAACACAAACCACTCTTCCTTACATCAACGAACTCTAAACGGACCCATCCTGGGTCCTCTTAACCTTTATTTATACATTGTAATATCTCACCGACAGCCTTAGGTCGAATCCTAGGTGTCCAAAACCCTATATACCAAAACCCTAGGTGTCTAAAACCCTGGGTCAACTTGACCCACGTTTTCAGGGCTTCGCTAGCATGTCTTTCCTTCCTTCCCTGCGAGGTTCTCCAAAGCATCTATAGGTGGTTTTTTTCTCTTGTTGAGTTTTCCATGATCCACCTTCCTTGTTGATCTGTCTTCCTCGATCTCCTCATCCAATGGCTTGCTTTGTCGGACTTCACTCCATCTTTTCTTCTTCTTTAACCACTTCAACCTGATCTCAGTCAACCTTCCTTCTACGCAGTTCGTGTTTTGCCTTTTCTTTCATAATATTTTCTTTCTTCCATAACCAAGGGCCAATAGGCCCCCTAACACTCACTTGTGACTCATCCCGAGGGACTCTGATCTGAATATTCTGATGTACCTTGAGTTTAGACTGCACAACATAGCCTGTTCTTCCTTCTTTGTTCCTCCACCATGTGTGTAGATTGTCTTTCTTGTATCTAGTATCTAGTCTCAACTACACCTGGTACCTAGACCCTCCTCCATCTGTTTTTACTTAGAGCTGTGAGGCAAATGGATGTCATAGTACAATTTCAATCTGCTCCCATTCACCAATCCTTCCTTCCACTCCCCATTCAAAGTCTTCAGCTGTGTAGCTGCTCCTTTTGTAACATAAGCAACTTCATATGGCCCCAGACAATGTGTTCTAAACTTCCCTGGATGCGCCATGAACTTGCTTTCATATACCAATACCAGATCTCCTTGCTTAAATGCTTTCTTCTTGATATGCTTGTCATGGTAGGCCTTTTCTTGTTCCTTCTAAACCTGCAGATGAAATCCTACAATAAATCTATCTTCTTCTAGATCGACCAACTATGCAAGCCTCTCTTGAACAATGCCAGTGTCATCCATATCTATAAAGGTTGCAATTCTTAATCTAGGAACTAAATATTCCATGGGTACAACTGCTTCTAGGCCATAAACAAACTTAAAGGGAGTCTGCATTGTAATCTCAAATCTTAATCATCCATGTTTACACTACAAATATCTGCTAGCATTTTCTCCAAGATCTTGTTGAAAGATTAGACCGTATCATTCTCTTATGGGTGGTAAGGAGTGCTCTTTTGATGGTGAACTTCAAATTCCTGAGTCAAGGATTCAATAGTCTTATTAATAAAATGTGTACCTTGATCACTCATGAGGATATTTGGGCATCCAAACCTGGTTATGATATCATCAAATATGAAACGTGCATCTATAGTTGCACTATAGTCCTTAACTGTTGTTGCTTCTACCCATCTAGTCAAATACTCTGTCACAGTAATGATGTATCTGGCTCTTGTGTGCTTCCCTGGTGGGTTTATAGGTCCCACGAAGTCAATGGCCCATTTCTTAAATTCTTGTAAGGTTATCTTGGGTGATAACAAAATTTCATCTCTTCTGGAAGGTTTCCCAACTCTTTTGCATACATCACAGGCTTTGTAGTATTCTCTAGCATCTCTGTGTAAGGTGGGCCACCAGAGGCCACCTCTAAGAACCTTCATTGTTGTGGCTTTTCCTACGTAGTGTCCTCCTGTGATGTCGTCATGAGCTTCTTCTAAAATCAGTGGTCGTTCTACCTCCATAACACATCTTCTCAGGATCTCATCAGGTCCCATCTTATATAGATGTCCAACTATAAGAGAAAAATCTGCAGCACTCACTACCAGTTGTTTCTTCTTATTGACTGTGTATTTGCAAGGTGTTGTTCATGTTGATAGGAACTGAACTATCTCGGTGAAGTGATCATCAACCTTTCTAATGGCCAGCAACTGTGCATCTGGTAGTGTATCCAGCAAACTAGTAGGTTCCTCTCCATGTTCCAACCTAGACAAGTGGTCAGGTCCCTTGTTCATTTTCCCTAGCTTGACCACAATTTCAAAATCATATTCCTGAAATAACAGAAGCCATATGCATATCCTTCCCCCCAACACTATCTTTTTGACTACGTATTTCAACATGGATTGATCAATGAACATCTTAAAGTGTCCTCCTAACAAGTAATGATGGAACTTCTGCAGCACATACACCATGGCTAAACCTTCTCTCTTAGTGGTGGTGTAATTGATTTCAACTGTTGAGAGCTTCCTACTAGCAAAGGCTAATGGGTGATCAATATCACTTGTTCTTGGTTGTGTTAACACTTCTCCTAATGAAATAGAGTATGCATCAACATGCACATGAAATTCCTTGCTCCGATATGGGAAAACCAGAATAGGCGCAGTAACCATTTTCTGTTTCAGTGTGTCAAAGCTCTGATGGCATTCTTCTGTCGAGTGAAACTGACAATATTTCTTCAAAAGATTCTCCATAGGTGTTGTAATCTGTGCATATCCCTTAATGAACTTCATGTCGTATCTAGTATGTCCCAATGTAGAGCATAGCTATTTGGCTGGAGTAGGAGGGGGTAGATCGACAATAATGGCAATATTGGACGGATCTACCAGTAACCCCTACTTACACACAATATGGCCTAACAACACTCCAAAGGGTGAAAAGAAAATGCATTTATTTAGGTTCAGGTCAATATGACATTGCTTGCACTTATCCAACATTAGTCTTAAGAATTCAATATGGTTTTTCAATAAGCTAAAAACAATCCAATCATCAAAATAGTCTTCCAGGAATTTATGCAAAAATTCCTTGAATGCTTCGACCACCACCCTAGAAACGATGGCTAGTTTGTTCTTCAATACAAAAGGCATCATTATGTATTGGTAGGATCCACATTTTGTTGCGAACGTGGTCTTATGGTGATCTTCCTTGGCAATCTTGATCTGATGGTATCCTGAAAATCCATCAATGAAGGAGTATAATTTTTTCCCTCCCACATTATCTAACACTTCGTCAGTAAACGATGTAGGGAATGGATCATGTAGACATGCATCATTCATCTTCCTGAGATCTACACAAATTCTGATCTCTCCTATTTTCTTATCCTGAACCACCATAGGGCTAATCCACTGTGATTCTTCAACAAGTTATATGATTCTTTCTTCTAGCATTCTGTCTAATTCAATCTTCACTTTCACCTTATATTTAGAGTTCAATCTGTAGGGTCTTTGTTTAACTGGCCTTGCATTTGGTTTCAAGGGGATCTTCATCTCTCCCATGGGTCCTTTAATTCCCTTCATATCAATGAACTTGGTTCGAAACAAGTCCTGATATTCATGTAGTAACTCTGTGATCTTATCAATACTGGCATCATCCCAGTAATCTCCAACATTACCAAGCTTAGGTGCTTGCATTGTTCCAATATTAATCTTCTTGAGTTTGATTGACTTCCTAATAAAATGTAATTCGACTCCTGGTCCTTCTATGTCTCTCTGTCCTTTTGTTTCTGTGATGTTCACATTCCTAGGATCATCGTCTTCATCGGCATTGATATTGTAACATCCTTTCAAATTTTGAAGAGGTGCAGTCCATTCATCCTCTTCTTGCTCCACGGGGAGGATAAGTGCTTCTTCAAAGACTCTTTGTCTTACAACCTGTAAATATTGATCTACCAGAGGGTGCTGACTTTCAAATAAAAATGTAGCTACAAAATTCTAAGTCATACCTTGCCAATCTACAGTGGTGAGGTGGAGTTCTGCTTCAAGGTACCAGTTTATAGGCGTTGAGTCTAGAGTATTGATGAATTTATGCACCCAATTATCTTGAGGAATGTTTCTCCAGGCCTCCTCAAAACCTCGCACATGGTCTTTGGGATAGCTTTGACTTGTGTACCTAGATTGGCATCCTTTGACTTGTTCTGAAAATCGCGTTGTCATCAAAGTGCGACATTGTATCCAGTTCACGATGTTCCTTTTATGTGTTCCCCACCACATTGTTGGAGTAGCTTTCAAAGCCTTGTCCAGTGCCAACAGTCTCTATTGTACTAGTACAGTTTCCTCAAATGCCAGTAAGAAATTTTCTAAGTGATTCAAACCATCAAATGTGGGTAAATTACTTATTGTTGTGTCAATTCAGCGAACTTCTCTGGTTAGTCTAGCACATCTTCATGTAGATACTTCATACATTTTATTCTTCCAATTATCCAATGATTCTTCTGAGTCTGATGAACATGTGTTGTCACTTCGCCAGCTTAAATTCCCATCTGTTGTAGGGTTAATGTAATCCTATTGTCTTGTTGTTAGTTTGTATATATTCTCCAACTCAGATGCGCGGTCTTCTTCTCTGATGGGCTCTGTGTATCTGGGACCTTCATTAGGATCCAAAGGTGTGATGACCCTAAGGCCATCACCTTCAATTGTAATTCTTCTTTTCTTCAAGTCAACAACAATAGAATTATTGAAAGCCCAATCAATTCCTAAAAGCGTGGGATAAGGATAGCTATCATCGACTATCTCAATCACCTCGAAGTCCAAAAATGTTTTGACCCCATCGATGTCCACAGGGACATGTTCCAGTCTTCCGAAGGGGATCACAGCTTGTTGATTGGCCATCCTAAGCCTGATGGGGGAATAGATCAACTTAGGATTTCCCATCAGTGCCCAAGTCTACTTCGTCATGACATTGACCTTCAACCCTAAGTCGAGGACCACATAATCTATATCATAATCTCCAATTTGAGCATTAAGGTGTAATTCCTTATTTTTCCTTCTCTTTTTGGAGAGTTGATGTACAGATTTATTCAATAGAGGATCTACCCTTCCTATCTCATATTGTCTGATAAAATTTTGTATCTCTTGTACAACAATCTCATCCTTTATCAAATTAATGCAAGTGCATAATAATTCCATGAGCTTACTTACCTATTTTCCTTCTCCAGGTGAAGCAGACTGATCAAAGGCTTGGGGCATTCCACATTCTCTCATTTATGGTTGTGCCTTTTATGAAGAAGCCATCTCTTCCAAAATCTTCTCTTGCCTCTTCAAATGTCTACTTCTCTCTCTTTGGATCAAACTATTGTGTCTTCGCCGCATCTTTTCTGACTCCTGATTGTTCTATAGTCTTCCATGGAGTCACCCTGTATTCTCCTGTAGAAGCGCCTCCTCTAGTGATAAAAGTGAATCTAGGATCTGCTCTACGAGGTTCTGCTATGATTAGTTTTACTTATTGGCTTCCTCCTCGCCGTTCCTCAAGTTTGGATAACAACGCAGGGAAATATTCTATGACATGTTCAAATGAGTTGCAGTAGTTGCAAGTGGTACAAGGGTTTTTACAATCCCTTTCCAAATGACCTAGTTGTGTGCAGTTATAACAAATTATCTGACCTCGACCTCGACCCATACCTCCTCCTCCTCCTCTTCCTATGAATCCACCACGAGGGTTGAAGTTTCCTCTTCCTGGGGAGTTATACTGGGTAGTGTTCCTTTCTTGTTGTACTTCGCCTTGAATTTTGTAGATATCCCTTGATCTTTCATGCAAGAGATCATAAGCTCTACAATCCTTCTCATCATGACCCACAAATTTACAGAATGTGCAGTAGAGGTTCGTAGGTATCTAAACACACTTTTTCATGTAATAACATTCTCCAGGGCAATGTCTATTTCTACATACCCCACACCAAGGTAGAGTAACTTGCTTCAAAGGGATTGGAGCTCCAGAAGCCAAGTATTTGTGAAATAGAGGACAGTGCTCCTTGTCAGGGCCTTCTGATTTTCATTTGATACACCAAATTTCTTCTCTTTTATATTTTCCCTTATCCTTCTTCATATCTTCGACCTGCAGTGATAAGCTAGTTAGCTGACTCAAGATTTGACTCATACCTGAGCTTGATTCTTCCATAGGGGTTGACTCTAGTTTCATGGATATCTCCAATGCCTCAGCCTATGAAGAAATATTATTTTGCATCAAAGGGACTTTGATGTGTGGTAGGAGGGAAGATATGAACCATTCCTTGTTCTGCTCGTCTAGGATGTGAAAACTCAAATGACCTGTTAGGCTCTTAAACCTCTGATCAAACTCCCAAATAGGTTCAACTACTTTCTTCTTGATTTCTTTCAACTCTATGATGCACTATGATTCTGACTTGGGTTTCTTGAATTCACCAATCAACATAGTCTTAATTTCATTCAGCGGTTTAAGTTGGACAACTCCTTGGACAAACGTCATGTACCATCTCAGTGCGTGGTCTCTCAGGGTAGTACTAAACTAAGTGTGTTTGACAACTTCATCGGTGACATTCTTAATACTCCATACAGCTTCACATAGGAACCAGTGTTGATCAGGATCTTTATATCCATCTCCTCTAAAAGTGGGTAAGCTTGTCTCATCTGCCATAGATCTTCCTAAGGTTCCTGACTGAGTATGCACTGAACCACTTGTACCAATGCTCTGAGTTTTCTGATAACTTAGGTTACTCTAGTTACTTAATGTTGTTAAAACAACAAGGGGCGTAATAGCACTTACTTCAATAGTCTGCATAATCCCTGAAGTTTCTGACTCTTCTCGACGAGGTTATTCAATCTTCTCTTCTTCTGCCCTAGAGGACTCAGAATTTTCCTCATTCAACAACTCTTCTTCTTCTCCACTATAGAACCCTTCTTCCTATGATGGTTCATGATTCTTCTCAAACAAGTTCACTAGAGGAACTTCTCGGAAGTTTCTCCCACTGCGTGTGTGTCCAACCTCTATGTCATTTTCACTGTCTGAATTTTTGAACATTAGATTTTTCAATCGGACCCACTATTGTATCTTCAAGATGTTTTTCTCATGCAATAGCATCTTCATCTTCAACTTCAGAAATTGTAAAAATTTTCCTCTAGGTCCCTTAAAGAAATATCTCTCTGCTTGGATATATGATTCTACTATGTCAATAGAAAAATCGATGATCTACCCTCCAATGGTATTATCAAACCAGTGATCTACTTCTCTCGACACGGGGTTATCAACTCTTTTGACCTTCTTGATCATCGCTGACGTCCAAACCACAGGCAGTCTAGATCTGATCTCAAACTGGGTTTCTACTAATCTAGTCAACCACTCGTATAACTCCTCATGAATCCTTCCAAAGAAAATCGTGTGTATATCAATAAAGATATACGTTCAAAACCAATATTTTTCACTAATATTAGGGTTATTATTCTAAGATTTTGTGAAGTCCTTCTCTTGTTCTTCTATCCACTTCTGAATCTCTGTCTTGATGGAAACTGACTTGGAATTCCCTCAAGAAGATCTCGGTCCCGTCAATGGAACCATTTGTTGGCACAGGGGTAGACCCAGGGTTCAACTCTAATAGCACACCAACAAGCCCTAACTACTCACCCTTTCGGAAACACCTTTGAAGCAGATGCATTCTCACCCAAAGTAGAAATAGGGGGTTGCAGGACATAGGTGTCTACAACCAGAGGAAGTGCAAGTGGAATCAAGGAAACCACACATGGAGATCAAATTATTCTTTCCAAGCATAACCTACTTCGCACAGTTATATATCAATTCTAACGTGCTAATGTATCATCAGATTAACATAAGTAAAGAACACAACACTAATCACTCACAACACAATATATAAGTGGTTCATCCTCTCCCTAGGGCCATGTCTACAGAACTGTGCTTTATAATATATTAGATGAAGGCATACAGTTCTATCTGCACTCTTAGCTTGCAGATCTTCTCTCTTTCTCTCTTCTCTCTATCTCCCTTCCCTGCACACCCAGCTGCAGGTTTGATCTTCATACCCAGCTGAAGATCTTACAATATTGAATGCTCTCACATCACAATACTTCTCTTTATACATTAACACCAACCAATCTTCCTTACATCAACGAACTTTGAATGAACCTATCCCAGGTCCTATTGACCTTTATTTATACATTATAATAGCTCACTGACAACCTTAGGCTGAATCCTAGGTGTCCAAAACCCTAGATACCAAAACCCTAGGTGTATAAAACCCTAGGTCAACTTGACCCATGTTTTCAAGGCTTCACCACCCTGTCTTTCCTTCCTTCC
>ML815907.1:64927-83416 GCA_009831015.1 Picea engelmannii | reverse complement strand
CATGTGGGGGTCCTTCATCTTCGTAAGGCCATAACTCTCAAACCATGAGGAGTTATGTGACATTCCACATACCACCAGAAATGGAATGACAAGCACTATCCATCTAGGATATTTTCACCAACAATTTCCTTGATCTTCATCTCATTATTCCACATACAAGCATGGTTCCTCCAACCATTCTTCTAGGATAACTCAATCCACAAAGCGTCTTCCCGTGAGGGATTTCACCATAAGGGGACCACTTTGTAGTTCATCCATTTGTGCACCTTATCAATCATAATAAGACAATAATGATTCATCTATACATTTTTCCAACAATGCATCATATACCAATGAAACCGCATCGATCCATCTTCATCATGTATCAATGACAACTCATTGATCCATATTCATCATATCAATGAAAACTCATTGATCCATATTCATCTATGCATTCTCATCAAGGAAAATACATATTACATTACATCAATCATCAATCAATCAATCCTTTGGCATCAATCAATCACTTGACATCAATCAACCCATTGGCATCAATGACAACATGATCCAACAATATCAACCTTTGTGCCATCGATCTTAGTCTAAATCGCCACAAAATCTAGGCACCCATCATCGTCTTACTATCCCTTACAGGATGCAAAAGAATTTCTAAGACTAAGGCACCTAACACAGGGGAGAGTTGTGAGCGACGAACCACCTTCTTTAAAATCGAGGTTAGTCCATTGTCTTGGGATCATCTTCTCCTGCCCCTTCGGGTTTAATATGTTGTCTACATAAGATTAGAAGTGAAATTTAGAGAACCATGTTGTATCTCAGTATTTGTTGTTGGCACCCTATAAGCTAGGTCCCTTTCCCAATAGACGTTTGTGGTCGTGGTTTGTTCACAAGAACTTAACAATTAACGCATGGGATTTTTTGTTGTCGGTGTTGTAGCATGGCGATTTTGCTTATAGGGGGTAGCCATTTCTAAGGGGAATACTTGGGTAGGCTAAATTGTCAATGTCGCTAGCTCCTAGCATTTGTTCCTTTCTCTGTCACTGGATAGGAAATGGGTGCAACTCCTAGACTTGGATCGAGATACACCCTACTCTCTAAGATATCGAGACTCTATGGTTTCATCCTTACCAAAATTTATTGGTAGCAAGGTAATTATAACTATAAATAGTCGAGTTGGTCAATTCCTTCGCATGACTCGTTATCCAACAGTGCCTTTGATTTCTAGGTTTATGTGATGACCATCCACCTGTTGTACCTACTTCTATGAGTGTTCCCATTCCCTATGTTGTCCTAATCTATATTCACACCACCTTCCCACCTATATGCCATCTCATTCGCCTATGCTTCCATTTGGCCACCTATGGGAAACCAATTGTCATGTCTTGTAGCATGTATGTCAGTCATTATCGTTCCAACTAGGCTAAATCATCCAAATATTATGAAGCACAAACATGTTGTTTCCCATGAATTCTTAACTGTCATATCCTACTACTCAATAATTTTGATTATGTGCCTTTATCCTACCTACCTAATCTCTACCCTGCATTAACATTGAAATTACATTCATTCACAGTGCATTAGGCCTTTGTGAATTATAATACACCTTGATTTGACTTTCATTGATCAATCATTTGAGTGGATGACCTTGTAGTGTTTCCAACTATGTTGCACTTACTCCAATGATGTATACCAGTCTAAAGGGTCCTAAATATCACATGTGTATCTTTCCAGGGTACTTAAGAAAATTGTTGTCATACAGTAATACCAGAGATCCAGATTGTAGAGTCTTGCACCGAATGTTGTAATCAAGTAAGGCCTTCTGTCTTTGCTTCTCAACCATCTGGGTATGACCCATAGTTATTCAATGATCTTCTAGTTCTAATATCTCATCCAACCTCTTTTGAAGGAACTGATTGTCAGAAATATGTGTCACGATGGAAATTCACAAACTTGGTACCACAAATTTTAAGGGCATCATGGCCCCCTTACCATAGACCAACCTTAAATGTGTATTCTTAGTTAATCATTTGTTCATCATTTTATATTCCCATAGTATTGTTGGAATCCACTGATCCCAGTTGTCACATTGTACATTACAAACCTTAGTCAACACATGCTCTAATATTCTTGTTAAATGCTTCAACCATGCCATTGGATTGTAAGTGATATGGTATTCTCTTTTGGTGGTGGATCATGAATTCTTGAGTTACAGGGAAAATTTTAGGGGCTAAATTTAACCCATGGGATAATTTTCCATGATTTTTTCCAACATAAGAATTTTACAATTTCCATTTTATTCACCCAAATTTTATAGCATAAAAGTATTGTACTCTAAAAATTGCCAGAATTTTATATAAACTATACAAAATCCTTAGAAATTTAAATATTTTTACAAAGATATTGCTAGACATTTTATGGTTGGCATTTTAAGAATTTGTAAGATTATCCAAGGTTTATACACTTCAAGATAAGTATGCATCCTTGAAATTTTCCCTACTAAGTTAGCATGTGGATGGTGTTATTCAAAAAATGTATGCTCTGATCGCTCACCAACATCTTTGGGTAGCCAAACCTGGTGATCACATTCTCAAAGATGAAGCACACAACCATATTTATAGTACAATCTTTCACTAGCGTTGCTTTTGGCCATTGCATCAATTATTATGTGGTGATAACAATGTATCACGTGTCAGTTCTACACGTAGGTGGAGTGATCGGACCCACTAAATTAATTTCCTATTTGTTAAATGGATCTAGTGTTGTGACTGGGAAAAGTGGCAATATTCCTTATCTTCTTCAAATATTGATGGACACCATAACCCTACATGTAGCATTTTCTGTGTGAATCCCTTTCCTGCATTATTTCCCCACATAATATCTTCATGTGCCTCATAGAGGACAACGTCATGCTCATTTTCTAATACACACCTGTGTAGTATCCCATCAGTGCCATCCTTGTACAAGTGCCTGGAAATAAACTGGTAATCGACACTCTGGGTCACTAGTTGTCTATGTTATGTATCTATGTATCCTTCTGACATGTGGCCTATTGTTAAGTATTCTACAATTTCTGCTAGTTGATCTAGCACTTCTTTGAGCCTGAAGAGTTGTGCATCGGAGAGCTCATCATATAAACTTCCTCCATTTTCCCCTAACTCTATCCTCGAAAGATGGTCAATACCAACATTGTGTTTGTCGGTCTTGACTACTTCTTCAAACTCAAATTCTTGGAAAATCACATCCTCCCCCATAACATTGTCTTATTGACCAAATACTTAAGCGTCGAATGGTCAATAAAATAATTGCAAGGAGTGCCAAGTAAGTACTGTCAAAAAACTTGTAGGGTATAGACCATCCTTAGTCCTTCATGTTCCATAGTCATATAACTCTTCTCAGAATATGATAGTTTATTGTTGGAAAAATAGACTAGGTGATCAATGTTGTGTTATTCGAGTTGTGCCAAGTGTGATTGAGGATTCATACACATGCATGTGGAATATCTTAGTCCAATATGAAAATATCAGAATCGAAGTAGTCACCAATCTCTCTTTCAGCGTGTCTAAATCCTCCTCGCATTCTTGGGTCCAGACGTACTTTGTGTCTTTGCATAGTAGCTTCTCCATGACATAACAACCTTTGTGTAACTTTGTATGAATCATCTATAATAACCTGTGTCCCAACGTTGTGTGCAACTCTCTTCTAGACATGGGGGCCAACATTTCCACTATTGCTACAATCCTTTCTTAATCTACCAGAAATCCTTCCTTGCATAAGACATGTCCCAATAGCATTCCAAACGAAGTATAGAATATGTAGTTTTTCAAGTTTAACAAGATCTGCAACTACTTGCATCTATCCAAAATCAATCGGAGTACCTGCATATTCTCCTTGAGTAGGTTGAGCATCATCCAATCATCTAAGTATACCTTCGGAAACTTATGTATGAAGTCCTTAAAGGATACAACCACAATTATAGAAAACATCATAGGTGCATTCTTCAGGTTGGATGGCATTACTGTGTATGCAAATGAGCCCCACTCTGTAATAAACATTGTATTGTCCCTCTCTTCTTATGTGATCTGAACCTAGTGATATCCTTAAAATAAATCTATGAATGAGTAAGCTTTTCACCCACCTACGTTCTCCAATACCTCAGCTATAAATGGTGTCAGAAAGGGATTTTGTATGCATGTTGCATTTAAGCTATGCAAATCTACACAAATTATTATATTTCTCATCTTCTTTGGTTTTACCACCATCAAGCTAATTCATTCTAACTTCTCCATGGGGACAATGATCCCTTACCTCAAGTATTTGATCCAACTCTTTGAGCACTTTCTCTTTGTACTTCAGGTTTATTCGATATGCTCTCTTATTATTCTACTTAGCATCTAGCTTCAACTGGATCTTCATTTCTCCTAGGGGTCCTGCAATTCCCTTCATCTCCGAAACGATCCTAGGAAATAGGTCTTCATATTCTTTCAACAACTCTGCCACTTGTGTTACTATTTCCTAATCCCAATAATCACCATTTATGGCATTCTTAGGTGCTTCTTCTATCCCTATATTATGTTTCCTTTTTTTTAATGGATCTAATGGTGTAATGTGCAAGGTGTCTGTCTCAAAGGACATATGTCATTGCTTCATATTTAGTGCAACTTTTTTATTGAATTCCTAGTCAATTCCAAGTAGAGCTAGATAGGGTTCTGAGTCATCCATACTTTTGATCAATTCAAAGTATGATTTAGTTTTTACCCCGTCATTGTTCACTTCCACTTGCTCCAACCTGCCAATGGGATACATTTTGTATTGGTTGGAAAGCCCGAGTTGAATGGGGGACCACACCAACTTTGGTTTATCCATCAACTCCCATGATTTCTTCAGGATGATGTTCAGGTTGGATCCCAGGTCCAACATGACACCGTCCATCTCATAACTTCCTATCTCAACAGTCGTTTTAAATTCTCTCCCCATGTGCTTCCTCCTACTTTCATGGTGAACATATAATTCTAGTAATAGGACAGAAATAGCAGCATCGTTCTCCCCTTCCTCCATACATCTTGTAAACATGTGGTTCAATTTATTTACAACTATAGGGTCACCCAACACCTTAAGACAACAACATAAGAAGTCACTTACCTGGTTTTTTTATTTTTCCATGGGGTAAGTGTTTCATTGTGTCTCCTCTTGCATCGTGTATCACAACTCTTCACGCACACATTCCTCTTCCATTTCCCTATGTGTTGTACATTTCAATTCTTCACACACACGGGCCTCTTCCAACACCCTCTACGTTGTTTTTTGCAAGTATTCACACACATGGGCCTCTTCTAGCATCCTTTGTGTTGTGCATTTCAATTATTCACATGCGATGTCCTCTTCCAATGCCTTTTGCATGTGTAGGAACTTATTTTTATACACGACGTTAAACTTAGGAGGTTCTTGCACTACTTTTATGATATTTCCCTCTATATTATACCCTGAACCTTCCCCTCATTTTTGGTTGACTCCTATATGGATGTCTCCTTATATTATCACTCACACATCGGATTCTTCCTTTGACTTATGAGCTTCACATGGCTCAACAATCACCATGTTGCAGTGCCCCTTCTTTTCTTCCCATTTTTCCAATAATTTTGGTCAATCCTCTATGATATGGTCTGCATTGTGGCAATATCCACACAGTGTGTGCATCTTGGTACATAATCAAGACAAGTGGCTTGTCTTGCCATAGTTAAAACAAGTAGGTAGTCTTCCTCCTCCATAGTATCATCTTCCTCTTACTCTTCCATATCCTCCTCTCTATCCTTCTTGGTAGCCTCCATTGTCGAAGTCTCTCTGGATGAAGCCTCTATGATATCCGCCCTTATTCTCCTCTTGGACCTAGTAAGAATATACAATGTGCTCCTTCATTAGATACAACGAAGGACAATTATTCACATCATGGTCCATGGATTTGAAAAACTCACAAAATGGAGTGTGGATGGTCTTTGGATACTTATGCAATGTTAGAAAATGAGGAGGTATATGGCCTCGTTGTCTACAAATCTCACACCACTCACTCCGTGGTCTTGTCGAAAATGGATTTAGCACACCTGTCACTATGTAGTGCATGACACTCATTTCTATGGTGACCTTTTATGTGTCATAGGGTACACCAAACATTATGTTGTACCACCTTAGCCTTTGCCATATATTGTAGTTGCATGGTGAGGTTCATGAGATGATATTCTATATGCTCCAGCCCTGCTAACATCTCGCCACCTCTTAGCATAGAATCTAAGCACATTGAAATTTCTACATCCTCCTCTTGGTTTGTTACCTTTTGTTGGGTGAGAAAGACTCAAATGTGTGGTAATAATCTGACAATAAAAATTTCCCCGTGCTAGACATCTTGGATCTGAAACATCAGTTCGTCCAACAAAATATTGAATCGTTGGTCATATTCCCACATGGTTTCTCCAACTTGATACCTAATCTCTTTGATCTCAGTTATACACTATGTTTCTAACTTTGGTTTCTGAAATTCTCTCAAGATATCTGTCTTTATTTTTGTAAGGTACCTTGTTTGTCTCACTAACGTAGTATCCTTGTACTTCATGTACCATGTCAGATCTCATTCTCTAAATGTGGTTTCTAGATGCATGATATTGGATGCCTCATATGTGACTCTTTTCATAGACCATATAGCTTCACACTTGAACCAATGTTGTTTTGCATCATCTCTTCTCGTCCCATGAAATGAGGGAAGCATGAGGATTGAAACTCGGTTTTCCATACTCAATCTAGAATCGTTTCTTCCTAACTGACTACTACTTGTTGTTGTTGGTACTAATGAAATTTATTCTGAAGTGTCACTAACTTCATCTTCTACTTCACTCGTATCTTCTCCTTCCCTTTCTTCTAATCTCAATTATTTTCCTTCTTGCATCTCTACACTTTCTTTGGTTATTTCTTCTTAATGACAAATGCATAAATGGGGTGCTTCAAAATGGGGGTTCCTCGATCCTCTTTCATCTTCTTTGGTTATGGATTCAAAATATCTCCCTATCTCTAGACATGTAAGCCTCCTCATAATCACCAAGGTCTCTACTCCTTCTTGGAGGGATCCATCATTATCTTATGTTGTGTTAGCGCTACTACTTTGTGCCCCATCTTCCACTGATGTGACTAAATATCTCACTAACTAAGGGGATCTAACCTCATTTTATTCAATCCTACTTCCACTACTTCTTGTATTCTCTCATGATACCTCAAATCTATTGTTGCATATATTCGATGACCTTTCTTATTCTCCAGTTCTCTCTAGAACAAATCTTTCTCTCGCACACCCTTATGGCATAATTTTTCTTCTCTTCATCCTGGATCTTACTACTTGTTCATCACCCCTTGCTTCCTTTTCTCTTCTTCTTTTCTTGACTCTCCTCCTTATCTCAAATCTTCTTGTGTATCATGTATCTCTTCTTATCCTCTTCTCTTATGGACCCATTGTTTTCTCACCTCATCTCATCTTCTTCTGGACCCCTTCTATTGGATCCACTCTTTCTTTCATATTTTCTTCTTCCCCCTTCTTTCCATACCCCCCTCCGCACATGGGGTTTACTCTACCATCCTATCGAGATTCATGTGCAGCATCCCCTTCTCCACGAACAACATCTTGGTCCACAGAGGGATTTCTTCCAACAATATCCTTCTAGAGTTGGTTGCAAAATTTATTTCAATGCTATTGAAAGACTCGCTGCATTCAACAACAAACTCAACAATATTCCCTTATTTCACACAATCAAACCAGAAATTAATGGCTCTGGCCCACTTATTATCCATATATTTCAATCTATTTATCGCATATTGGTCCCAAACTAGTGGTTCTTGGGCTCTCCATATAGATTTGATCTTTTTCTGTCTCTTTATCCACTCATGCAACAAACAAGGAAACTCGACAAAGAAAATTTCATGTAGATATGAATATATGTACCTTTGTTTCCATCGCTAAAGGTGGAGTTGTATAGTATTGGTCTCTCATCATGTGAACTCTTCCTCCTTAGAGATCTAATATTATGTCTCCTTCCTGAAAGTTTTCCATGTCATGTCCTTCTTTCAACATGTAGCACAAAACTGTCAGGTCTCGACAACATAATCAATTCTTGGTTTGGGGTTTCAAACCTAAGGTTGAAAAGGATTTACCAATAAATACCCCATAAGCACTAGCATATTCAATCTTCAAGGATTGAAGAAGGTATCACCAAATATGTCATGAGAATCACAGAGACCATAGGTTTTGTGAAAATCATTAGTAAAACCCTATGTTATTTATTTCATTAGTAAAAATTTAGCTCATGCTGAGTTCAATTATATTGTCACTGAAAAGGAATTTTTTGCAAATATACATGTTATCAATAAGTTTAGACATTATATTATTGTTTATGAAATTTTCATTCATCCTCACCATTCTTCTATTTTATATCTATGAATAAACCAATAACGAATGGTAGAGTGACCAAGTGGCTTTTATTACTTCAGGAGTTTAACATCGCCATAATAGACAAACCTGGAAAAAAAAAATTGGTTGCATATTTTCTTTCTATAATTAACAATGAAGGTGAAGTTGTCCTCGTAGAAGATAATTTTCCTAATGAACATTTTTTTGCAATATCTATTAATTCACCTTGGTTTGTCGATATTGCTAATTACTTGGCAATAAGGAGATTACAACAACATCTCTCACTGAAGGATAAGCGGGATATTGTGAGACAAAGTGCCACATAATCATTTATTGAAGGAGACCTCTTTCGTACAGGACCAAATCTAATCATCAGACAATGTGTTTGAGAAGATGAAGTATTTGACATACTCAAATCATGCCATGATGAACCATGTTGAGGGAACTTTGTTGACAAGCGAATTTCCAATATATTCCTTAATTTGGGATATTATTGGCCTATTATTTTTAGAGATGCCAGGAAATATTTCAGAAGTTGTGAAATTTGTCAGAGGATGGGTTGACCGGTACAAGCGGATGAAATTCCTTCATTACCACAAGTTCTAGTTGATCCTTTTCAAAAATGGGCTCTATATTTTGTGGGACCAATCAATCCATCATCAAAGACAAAGGTATGTATTCTAGTATCTATAGACTATGTTACCAAGTGGGTGGAAGCAAAATCTCTTCCAAGGGAAACCGAGCAAGCAGTAGTAGATTTCTTATTTGAAGAAATCTTTGTTCACTTTGGTGTTCCTCAATATATTGTCACAAATAAAGGATCACAGATTACATCAAAACTTGTTCAATCAATTACTCAACAGCACCAAATTAGACACAAAAATTATTCTCCATGTCATCCACTGGCTAGTGGTAAAGTTGAATCCACTAACAAAATTTTGGAAACTATATTGACCAAAATAGTTCAGCTTCATCATATAGTTTAAGCAGATGAGCTTCCAAAAGAACTTTGGGCATACTGGATAACATGGATAGATACTACTTGATTCACACCTTATGGATTGGTATATGGTAAGCATGTAGTTATGCCTATTAAAGTTTAAATTAAAACTCTAAGAACTCCAGTGCAAGTAGGAATGGATCTTTCAGAAGCACAAAAGCATAGGTTGGAGAAGATCAATGAACTTGATAAGATGCGACAAGATTCCCTTCAACATATTATTCCTTTTCAACAATAAAGGGGAAAATGGTATGACAAGTTCATAAAGAAGAGGCAATTTAATCCAGGTGATTGGGCATTTTTTTTTAATTCAAAGTTTAAATATTTTTAAGGAAAATTATCTACTCATTGGTTGGGACCATATGAAATAGATATGGTTTTTTATAATGGTTCCATGAAATTGAAGACTAATGGAAATTGATTGAGATTATATTAAAAACCAATATCTAGAGAAACAATTGTAAAAGACTTGATAAAACAATGTGAAATGGAGGTTGTGAGTAAAATGGGTGTTTCACCTATATATAGGAGGTTATGACAAGTTCATAAAGAAGAGGCAATTTAATCCAGGGGATTGGGCATTTGTTTTTAATTCAAAGTTTAAATATTTTTAAGGAAAATTATCTACTCATTGGTTGGGACCATATGAAATAGATATGGTTTTTTATAATGGTTCCATGAAATTGAAGACTAATGGAAATTGATTGAGATTATATTAAAAACCAATATCTAGAGAAACAATTGTAAAAGACTTGATAAAACAATGTGAAATGGAGGTTGTGAGTAAAATGGGTGTTTCACCTACTTCTACTTAAAGTTAAATTCTTCCTTATATATATATATATATATATATATATATATATATATATGTAAATTTCAACTATGAAAACATTTTCCAAGGTGCAATTGAATGGCAGTTTGTTTAAAAACCATATTTTGGCGAACAAAGTGATGTTTTCAATTTGCTACAAGTTTTTGCAAATTTTTAACAAGCTACAAGTTTTCCTAGATTTTGTAGCAGCTACAAGTTTTTCAACGACCTATAGCTAGTTAGAATTTCATAGATTGCAAAGTTCATAAATTGTTGCAAGTCAAACTGTCATAGTTTGAAAGGTTCAAGGACTTGTACATAAGTCACCAATAATTCAGAAAAATATTTATTTTTTCCATAAATCTATTTCTATAAACTTTCAATCATTCTGGGTAAGCAACAAAGAACAACACTCTAAAGGTAATTACTTTGGGTTTCCTTATAAATCTTTTTCAAATTTCTTTGAATTTGTTTTTAAGAAGCTAAAGTTTCCTTACAAAAAGGAAAATAATCATACTATATAAACATTATAGTATGATTATTTCATATCCAATAAATCCCAAAGTACATTATAGTATGATTATTTCATATCCAATAAATCCCAAAGTATTTTGGAACTTCTTGTATGTTTTTCTTACAAAGTTATAATTTGTCATTATAACTCGTTATTAAATCAAATCGTGATTGGATAATTTAGTTAAAATACAATAGTGGCATTACCATATCCCATCAACACATTCCATTTCATGACTCAAAACATGTTTTCCACTTTGTTTATCGTTTTCCATTGTGTTTCTCGTTTTACTTACCATGTTTGCTTTGCAGCAAACCCTAGTGTGTTTTCAGTCGAAATTTGGGCTAACCTTAATTGAGTTTTTCATTTCTCTCGAACACTGGCAACAATGGGAGGAAGAACCGATAGGCATGAGCCAAAAGATAGTGATTTTTTTAAGGAACTTACTAAATGTAGTGAGTTATTTCATAGAGATGGATGGATTAATTTTTCCATAGTTTTCAAGGTTATAACAAAAGGGTGGCACTAGAGTTTGTTGAAACTTATGATGGAGCATGCACACAAATAGGAGGTATGATCATTCTAGTATCTGAAGATTTCATTGCATTTTTTGTAGGATTAATGTAAAGATGGGAATTTTTTCTTAAGAATCATAGCATTGAAACAAATGTATGGAGAAAATTTCTACAACCTAACACACCAAACCCTGACTAGAGTAAAGGGTGTCCACGAGATTCACTTAGAGAACCATGGAAGGATGTAATATATTTTATCCAAAAACATATTACTTGTGATGGTTGCTACAACACATTCTTTGTATGTCAAGTTCATCTCTTATTGCATATGAAGGAGGGTTTGCTAATAAACCTGCCATATTTCTTGTGGAAAATCTTAACGAAAATGAAAGCCTATGTACAGAAGCATCAGGATAGAAAAGAAAAGAACTTTTTTCATCATGACCTCATAAACATTTTGGTACAAGTAGAGTTACAGATATTCAATATGGCATGGGATATATTCCTACAAGCGCAGGGGTTTGAAGGAAACTATGCTACAAAAATCAAAAGAACCAGTGATGTGGCTTCCTCATCACAAGTGATATAAGGTTCATCGAAGAGTAGAAAGGAAGACATTTTTGGTACAACAAAGGGAAATAAAAAGGGTATTTCAGGTTCAGTGAAAGCAAAAGAGGAATTAACAGAGGAAAGAGGTCACAGTTATAATAAAGGTGATGTTTCACAAGAAGTATTATAGGTGCACGAAAGGAAAGCAAACATGTAGCTGAAAAGAAGTAGGTTATCATAGAATTGGAATCTTCAAAAGCTACTCATCCAAAGGCTAATTTTTAGAATTTTTCCAAGAATCTCGTAACTAAATTCTTGAAGTTAAATATGCAAGAATTAGAAGCACAAGGAGTAAAGGAATATGATCCTAGAACAGAATTTCAAACAACAAATATCCCTAAAGCTACTCAAGAGGTAAAACTTGCCCAAACTTTTGATTATATTAAAAAATATAGAACAAAAACCTTGTTAAAAAAAATAGAGTTAGAACAACAAATTTCTTAGTTGAAGATATCAAATGAACAGTTACAAGTAGAAAAAAAGATTTGAGGAAAAAAAAATCAAAGGGTCAAATGAGGAAGATGAAGAAAAAATTCAGAAAAAACAATGATCCAAAAGAGAATATTCAAAAACAAAGTATATAGAATCAAAACAAGGAACATGACACCTCATCCTTAATGAAATCTTGATGCATTTCTATCCACCATATAACAATAGGGTTCTCTTCTTAGTTCTGAAAGAGAAAATTTAAAAACAAAGGACTTTTTGAAAATAGCTCAAGATTTCATCAATTCGATTTTAGATGACATTTTTTCTAATACATTAGCATATGGATCTAAACAAATAAACATGCAACATTGAGAAGATCAAGATGAAATATATGATCTGGGTATCATACATCATGAACAAAATAAGATGAAAATACAGAGGCATGAAGAAAAGTTGCAGGAAATTCAGGGTAAGTTTGATGCAAGACCTACCTGGTACCTAATTTTTTTCCAATCTTAGGCAGCTTCAGATTCTCTTAGTTTCTCATTAAGCTTGCAATGAAGCTCCTTAAGGATCTCTATACAAAATCTTGCATTTCAAAATTCTAGACATGTTATATAATTCCTCAAAGGGACTGTACTTAATCCTTCAAGAGACTATACCTTTGTCTCTATATCACTCTTCATTGGTTCTTTGTCTATATGCAAAATTATTGAATCAACCCTCCTAGTCTTTACGCTCTATCTTCCCCAAAACTTCCACTATACAGAATTTTATACCTTTCCTGGCTCGACAAAATGGGTATCTAGGTTTCGTTATAGTTACAGGACTCCAATTCACTTGTTGTACTCTTCTCAGAACTTTAATTCTGTAGAATTCATAATCGATGCTAGAATTAAATGGAACACCAGGGTTCTATATAATTCCTATTGGCTTCGAATGGTTTAAAATTCTCCTTGTTCTCTACAGGGTTGGGGTGTCTCTGTTGTATTCCCTTTCATTATAGCAATAGTGATTTTCTCATCTCTCTTTTGTTTAATCATATCAGATTCATAGACTAAAACCCAAATAAGGCGCTAAAGTATGAATTATTTGTAAATTACCTGAGAGATTACCCTTCCCATATGAATTATGGGTTATGACCGAGGCTATCCTTTATCGCAAATGATAATGGTGGTTCTAAAAACTGTTGAGTGAAATGCGAGAGTACTCGGCCTTGACACGTGGAACCCCAGATACCACCGGATTTTATTTATCGCAAATTGGAGTTACACTTAACCATCGATAAATTTGAAATGTGAATGGTCCGACGACCATTGATCTCGTTCCCTCCCAATCCGACGATCTGTAATACACTGGGCTTAAAATGATGTGGATCTTATTCTGATTCTAGATCTAACGGTCTAACTTCAATCCTTCGAGGATCAACGGCTTCTGTAGCTTTCCCAATTCCTTCTGGACAATGTCGATTAACCCTGTCAACTCTGGCGTATGGTCGAGTATTTTTTATGTGGTTCATTTATCATAAATTTGATCAATGATCCTTACATTACTTCCTCTAGAATTTCGACGGAACCAGCTGCAATTCAAGGAGATATCTCAATAAACCTACACCATCGATTCGTTATCCAGAGACATATTTTGATCCATAGACTCCTCGGAATATAATGGATCTGCAAGATATCAATCAAAGACACTTGTAACTCAATGGAAACCACCATCTCCTTTTCCTGGAACTGACAATTTCACCTGCAAACCAACATATACAAAGACTTATGTGCAAAGAACCACACAAAGGGTAAGGTTTTCGCAGTCGAGGTGCCTAACACTCGAAACAAAGTGTGTTTTCCTTCATTAACTAATTACATCACATTGTACATATGTTTATACAATATATCGTCACCTACTCTAGCATGAATTACACCCGATAGGCTTCTCCCTCTCTCTATAGCCTCATTACTTCGATTAATGGCCCCCATCTTCAGGCCTCTTACGCTTACAATTATAATGAGGAGAATTTTGAACAAATTAAGTTCAGATCCTATAAATCCTTCAACAATCCCAAGGATCCAATCAGATCCAAAAAAAACTCTCACTCAACTCTTATCTCAAGGATCTCTAGATCCATAAATCTCTCGAGAAAACCTCAAATCTCTCTAACTCACTCAATCCTCATGATCTTCTCTAACAAGTAAAATTTAATTACATAATTGCAAATCAATACAATCCAACTCAAACATTCTAGAACTCCTTAAAACATAATAATTTACAACAAATCAAGCCTTAGGGAACCCACTCCCTTATTAAACTCAAGACCCCCTAGGTCTTGTCAAATGTACTATGTTTTCGAGCCAGATTGCTCTTGCATCAAGCTCCTAAGGAAGAAAAATGTTCATGATCTCCTGATCATGTTTTCCTTTGCTTAATCCTCCTGGATCCCATATTCTGTGATGTTGTTTTCCACTCATTCTGTTGTAATATTCTCCTCCTATACTATCTTGTTGCATCGTCTGCAACTTTCCAGGATCCCATGTCTTGCTTTATTGCTTGCTCACAACCTTTCTGATGCAATATCCTTTAGCCCACAGTAACTTGTGACTGACTTTTCCTCCAACTGCATGGAAACTCTCTCTAGTTACTATCTCTATTAGTTCCCATATTTCATCAATTTCTTCTAGCTTAGTGCTTTGTTGGTAGACAACAATAGCATAAGGATTATTGTGTAAGTTTTCACAAAATATTTGTATGGCTACTGCCATTACTAAGTATTCATGTCTATGCTCATCCTCAAAAAATTTATGCATCCAATACTACATATCCTTAAGCTGCAAATTCAATCTACATGCTTGTTGCAATAAAGTTTGTTCTTGGATTTGGTTCAAATGACAAATTTGTCACAAATAGTTTATACCTTTAGACAAGTTTCCCTCCATATTTCTACTCCACTCATCTTCTCTACTATCATCCTATGTTGTCATTTCTACTCTAACAAGTCCAATATTTGCATCCTCATAGTCTTGCATAGCCAATTCCAAGATTTATTTAGTTGAAACATCCTCAAGCCAACTCGTTGCTTCATATTCAACAACTACATTCCTTGAACTTAGATATCTTCCCTTTTCATTGATTAAATGAGACCATGTTGTCTCTTTTACTGACATGACATAATTATGAATCTGTCTATCTCCATATCCTTTGACACCTACAAACACAAACCATTCATTAGATTTAAAAACATGAGACTTTCGAGTCTCTTTGGATACTTCCAACATCATTTCCCCATGCAACATTGAAGTCTTCAAACCATTTGTTGGATCTTCCTCTACCTTCTTCATTGTGGCGGTCTCTCTTTCAAATTCATCATCTTCAATGTTCGTATACTCATACATGATTAAAACCACCTCAACTGCAAGTTCCTTTTCTAGAAATAAAAACTCTTATATTTCAGGAATCTCTTCTAGAAATAAAAACTTGTCTACCTCCTCTTCTAGAAGTTTCATTTCCTATTCAAAATGCATGAGCATATCATCCAAATTCTCTTCATCTCTTCTTGGAACAAAATTTGAGTTCTTCCCTCCTTCGTATTCTTCCATATTTATGATAGTTTTATATGAATGTCCACCACCTGCATCCAGACAAAAATTGTCAATTTTAAAAATATAAGGCTCTCTAGCCTCATTTGACTCCTCTATCAGCATATCCTCATGTTGATATGAACTATCCAAGCAGTTCATGAGACCTTCAACAAATCTCTCTTCAGCATCCTCATCTTCATCTTCTCCAAAGAATACTTCCTATTCAGGTTCATATATGCAAACATTCATCTCATACTCAACTGCTATGAGTTCTCTCTTTAACTTAACATACATATTCTGCCTTAAGTTTACCTGCAACAAACTCCATTTTACCTTCTTCTTCTTCAAGGTCCAGCCATACCATTGGTATTCCTCATATTCCTATAGCATCATCATCACTATACTAAGTTATTTCCTTAACTTGACCATTTCTCTGTCAAACTCTTCTTGACTCATCTTAATTTCTTTTCCATTTTCCTTGGAATTCACTTTTCTTTTGTTGTAGCTTCTCTTTGAATCTTCACCATGACTTTCAATAGTCATCTTCTTTTCCTTTTGTGGACTCTCTTTTCCCACTTGTGAGCTACAACAAGCCTTTTCCATCTCTATAACAAATTTTCCACTTGTCACCAGTACCAAGTCATCATCTTGGTATCTCCTCTTGGTTTTTTGCAGTAGAACCTCTTTGAGCAGCCTTTCTCCCCAGCTTCCAACATTGTCAGGCTTATGCAATTCAAACTACTCACCTTCACTTTCTCTGAGAACTTATATTGTTCTCCCTTCTCAGCAATCTACCTTGTTGTCTCTACCACAAGATTCACTCTGCTACAACTTCCTTGTTGTTCCTTGCTTCTATCATCTCCAATCTACAACATAATATATCTTAAACCAAAATAAAATCATGAATCATACCTAAGAGATCTCTTCTAGGATCTCATTTCTCAATATTCCTTCTAGCTGGAAGTACTTTAATTAGATTTTAAATATGAATTATATTCTTTCTACCTCATCATGCTTTTGATGTGTATTTTGACTCTTCCTTTTTGCAACTCTGCCCAACTCACTACTGGAACTATCAGTCTACCTCTGTGAAAACATCAGTGTTCTTCTTTCTCCTCTCCAAGAGCTTGAATCTGCAATCACCAATTATCTATATACAACAATGGTATATCAACTCTTCTCTTTTCCCATGAGCGAATTCTCAAATTCTTTGTTGGTTTTAAATTAGCTTGCCTCTACAACCAACCATCCAACTTCTCAACTCAAAAAACATAGTTACCAACTTAACAAGAACTCTACAGAGTTCTCGTTGTTTTGGGGGACTAATTTTTTATCCTGTTTTAAAAAATGGTGCTACCAGTAACACCCCCTCTCCCTTTTTAGGTGGTTTTTCGATATTTTAAATTTTTCAATCCACAATGTTTCCACATGTCTTTTTCAATACTTATTTTTCATCTATTTTCAAATTTTTCTAATTATTTTTTTAATTCAACGGTGTTTTTAGTCATTTTTCCATGCTTCTTTCAATCTTAAAAATATTTTTTACCATTTACATTTTTGAAGTTACCATTTTTCATATAATTGTATCTCCTTAATTAATTTATTATTCCATACTTTTAAAAAATAGTGGAAAACACCATTTTTAACACATTGTTTACCTTTACTTCAATACATAGAAAAAACAATTGTAGTTAAATAACACTATTTTTCAATATTTAGCAAAAAAATATATAATTCAATTTTTTTATATAAATTAAAAACTAAGAAAAATAAAAGAATTGAAATTTAAAAAAAAATTTAAAAATTACAAAGCAAATTTAGATAAAAAAAAAATTAAAGAAAAACTTTAAAAACTAAAGAGGAAAAAAATACAAAAAATAAAACAAATATAAAAACTAAGCTAAAACGATAAAAAAAATCAAAAAAAAGGGTAAAAAAAAAATTTATGGCCCAAAAACTTTAGAAAGGTTTAAAAAACACAAAAAAAATTAAAAATATATATTAAAAAAAAACAAATTAAAACACCTAATCTACAAAATTAAAAATAATAAAAAAACAATAAAAAAAAACATAAAATTAAAAAAAAAAAAAAATTTTTTTTATTAAAAAACTTAAAAAATATGTAAAATTTTATAAAAAACCAAACAAATTAAAAAAATATATATGAAATGGTGATGAGAGGCCATGGGGGCTGGCATCACCCCCTACGGCAGTCATTGCGCCCAACCATCCCATGTGTGGGCTGGTTGGACATCGTGGGTGTCATGGGGGGTGATGTCAGGAATCACCTCAACCCCCATGGGCTAAGTCCTGGTCCCACTGGGCTAGGGCTTAGCCCGTGGGGGTTGGGGCGATGCCCGACATCACCCCCCAAGACACCCACAATGCCCAACCAACCTGCGCAGGCTAGTTGGGCGCCATGGGTGTGATACCCGACATCGCCCCCCACGGAATCCCAATAATATGTAGGTTTGTAATTTTTAAAAATAATTTTTTTTTTTTTAATTTTAATTAAAATTTTATGTTATTTCAATTGCAAAATTCTAATTTTTTTTTTAACTTTTTTAAATGTTATTAAATTTGTTTATATTTTTTTTTT
>ML815907.1:54042-64679 GCA_009831015.1 Picea engelmannii | reverse complement strand
CACCTTGTTTTTTAATTTTTTATTTTTTTTATTGAATTTTGAATATATATTTTTAAATGTGTTTTTTTGGTCATTTAAAAAAAATGTATTTGCAAAGATTTTGTCCTTTTTATTTATTTATTTTTTAATATAAATTAAAAAAAAAAATTGTAAATAAATTTTCAAGTGACCATTTGTTGTCCAATTTTGGGTTGATTATTTGCATAGGGATTTGTTGTCAATGTCACGATTTCAATTAGATCGTAAAGAGCTATGATTTTCACATTTAGGAAAAAACATTTTGTTTTATGTAGCATCACTTTTTGATTTAGGTGTCGATTTTAAGGTTTTTTTGAGCTACTGTCTGAGTTTCGAAGGTCATGTTTGAAAAATGTTGTAATTTTGACCCCATTTAAAAAAATGGTGCTACTGGTAGCACCACCTTTTTATTTAGGGGTTAATTTTCATGTTTTTTATGAAAAAATATGGGTTTTAAGGGCTAGAGTTCTCGTTTTGAGGTCATCGTTCTGGTTAAGTCGGTAACTTTGTTAAAACCTCAAAAAGTGTTACAAGCTCTGATACCACTTGATGCAAGACCTACCCGATATCTATTTTTTTTCCAATCTCAGGTAGCTTCATATTCTCTTAGTTTCTCATTAAGCTTGCAATGAAGCTCCTTAAGGATCTCTATATAAAATCTTGCATTTTAAAAGTCCTCAAAGGGATTGTACTTAATCCTTCAAGAGACTATACTTCTATCTCTATATCACTCTTCACTGGCTCTTTTTCTATATGCAAAAATCCCGAATCAACCCTCTTAGTCTTTACGCTCTATCTTCCTCATAACTTCCTGTATATAGGTTTTTAGACCTTTCCTGGCTCAACAAAATGGGTCTCTAGGTTTCGTTATAGATACAGGACTCCAATTCACTTGTTGTACTCTTCTTAGAACTTTACAACTATGGATTTCAAAATCTATGCTAGGATTAAATGAAACACCATGGTTCTATATAATTCCTATTGGATTCGAATGGTTTAAACTTCTCCTCGTTCTCTATAGGGTCAGGGTGTCTTTGTCACATTCCCTTTCATTATATAAATAATGATTTTCTCATATCTCTTTTGTTTAATCAAAGCAGATTCGTAGACTAAAACCCAAATAAGGCGTTAAATCATCAATTATTTGTAAATGACCTGAGATCTTACCCTTCCCATATGACATATGGTTTATGATCGAGGCTATCCTTTATCGCAAATGATAATGGTGGTTTTAAAAACCCTTTAAGTGAAATGTGAGAGTATTCGGCCTTGACAAGTGGAACCTCGAATACCATCGGATTTGATTTATCACAAATTGGAGTTACACTTAACCATCGGCAAATTTGAAATGTGAATGGTTCGACGACCGTCGATCTCGTTCCAACCCGATCCGACGATTTGTAATACATCGAGCTTAAAATGATGTGGATCTTATTCTGATTCTGGATCTAACAATATGACTTCGATCCTTTGAGGATCAATGACTCTTGTAGCTTTCCCAATTCCTTCTGGACAATGTTGATTAACCCTATCAACTATGGTGTATGGTTGAGTATTTTCAATGTGGTTCATTGAACATAAATTTGATCAATGATCCTTACATCACTTCCTCCAAAATTTCGACGGAACCATCTGCAATTCAAGGAGATATCTCAATAAACCTACATCGTTGATTCATTATCCAGAGACATATTTTTATTCACAAACTCCTCAGATATATAATGGATCTTTAAGATCTCAATCAAAGACACTTATAATTCGATGGAAACCATAATCTCCTTGTCCTGGAACTTACAATTTCACTTGCAAACCAACATATACAGAGACTTAAGTGAAAAATACCACATAATGGGTAAGGTTTTCATAGTCGAGGTCCTTAACACTCGAAACAAAGTGTGTTTTTCTTAATTAACCAATTACATCACATTGTACATAGGTTTATGCAAGATATCCCTACTCTAGCTTGAATTACACTCAATAGGCCTCTCCCTCTCTGTCTCGGCTCATTACTTTGATTAATGACCCCCATCTTCATGCCTCTTAGGATTACAATTATAATGAGGATGATTCTAAACAAATTAAGTTCAGATCCTATAAATCCTCCAACAATCCCTAAGGATCCTCTCAGATCCAAAAATCTCTCACTCAACTCCTATATCAAGGATCTCTAGATCTACAAAACTCTCAAGAAAACCTCAAAACTCTCAAACTCACTCAATCCTCATGATATTCTCTAACAAGGAAGATTTAATTACATAATTTGAACTCAATACAATTCAATCCAAACATTCTAGAACTCCTTAAAACATAGGAATTTACAACAAATCAAAGCTTAGGAAACTCACTCCCTTAGTAAACTCAAGACCACCTAGGTCTTGTCAAATGTACTATGTTTCAGAACTAGATTGCTCCTACATCAAAGTTGCATGAAACTAAAGAGAAATTTTTGATTAAATAATAGGAAGTACAAAGACCATGGGGAATTTCCCTACAAGATCTATACTATAGGCCTCCCTCAAGATTTTATTTAGTGTTTTTACATGAACGATGCGCAAAATTCAGAATCTTCAAGTTAGCATCAGGAATACAACACGATATAAAAAATATTGAAGATTTTAAAAATATGTATGCAAATTCTATGGAGAGAGAAAAAAAAATTGTGTAAACTATATTTATTCAATAATTTCTTACATGATCAAACAATTTGGAATCTTAATCACAATGTTGCTCACATATATGTGAGCCGGGGATGTGAAATTGAGAGCTTTCTCATCATTCAACAAAAACTAAATCAAGTGGAAGGATGATTGGGATTCCTATTCAAGAACATAAATGAATTTGAATATTTTTGTATGAGGTGAGCATCCATATCCTTCATTTATTATTAAAGAACATAAACAATTTCTCTCAGATAAACAAAGTATAAAGGAGATGAGGAGAAGTCAAAGAATGACAATTTCAAACTTTGAAGAAGTAAAACAAACTCATTGCATTAATGTTTTTTTTAATGCACACGAGAGATGGCATTTTTTTCCACCTATTTTACAATAGTTGGAGCCAATAGGGTATCCTATGTTCAATATAGCCTTGACAAGGGAAAACTTATACTTTGAAAAAATGGAACTGCCTAGATTGGAATTCAATTTTACTTTCCTTGGCTATGGTGCACAAGAAAGATTTATAGACCCATTCAAAGTTGGTAAGAGTCCAATGAGATTTCTATTTGGTTGGAGATTGAAAAATAGTTAGGCTATCATTGGAACGGCCCCTCCGTTAGGAAAACGAACATCGATGTATAAAAAGTAAATATTTTTTTTTGCATTAGGATATTAAATTTGTTACAACATAATAAACAACATCGCAATTGATACATTATCATAACTAAAACAACACATAAGTAGTGTGTTGACATAATTAACAACATTACAAGTGACTCATCATTGTAATCAATAATGACACAACCAATGCATCAACATAAATGATGGTGACACCTGACCAACACATAAACATAAATAACAACGCAATTCAACACATCACAATCAACTGAAGCAAATTATAAACAGTGATCAACTAGATACTGAAAATTAAATGACTACCAGCCCAACCTACCCTGCAATGTTAGGGCCTCCAAGACACATAAGAAACGCTCAAGCCCAGGATTCATCCGATTGATTTTGACCATTTAAGGTCTCAGGGATGGCGACTATTCTGAGGAACAAGGAGGTGTCTAGATCCCACTAATCCAATCAAGCCAAATCAACTAGATAAAAAATCAACCTAAAAATAAATTATTCAAGTGCAACGGTCATCATCAACTTATCATCATACATCAACATCTAATTCATGGCACACAAGTATTCTAACTAATTTCTAGAACAATCATACATCCACATAATTATCAACGCATGAGTAATCATCAACTTTATTTTCAAGGCGCAAAGGTAATCATCAATTCTATCTGCATAGTGCAAGTCATCTAATTACAAAACCAGTCATAAATCACATTAAATTCATGGCACCAGAGAATCTATCAACTCAATTAAACATATGTTACATCATTTTAATGGAGAAAGAGAATTTATTAGTTTATTTTCATGGCACAAAATAATTTATCAACTCAATCATCTATACATTAACATTATTTCAAAGCGTGTGAGTAATCTTAATCACTTCAAAAATCATGAATCAACATTAATTCAAAGCACGTGAGTAATCTTAATCACTTAAGTAATCATACATCAACATTCCATACATGACGCAAGGAAATCTAGTCACTCAATCAACCATACATCATTATTCTTTGGTACATCATAACGATTCAATTGGACACTTTTGTATAAAAATCTTATTGATCTGAACAAGAAATCCTATTGATGGATTGGAGGCATATCCTATTATATATAAAAAACGGAGAATTATCCTCACATTACATTTGGAAACAAATATCAGACTCGGAATATTTATCATCGATTTTAGATAAGCAAAGTACTTTTTAACTGACAACTTTTTCTTTGTTAAAAGAAAAGCGAAGTAATTTTAGAATTAGGGGTGGGAGAAATCTTGATCGTGAACAGTCATAAAATTAGATGAAAAGAAAGGGAGCATTCAAATATTTACGTCATGTAACCGGAAGCTGTTTTTCTCCATGTTAGGTCATTGTTTACATTGCTCTTTCAACATCATTGGACACTTTTGCATAAAAGTGTTAATCTGGACGTTTTCCATTTAATTGGTATGCAGGAGAGATGGATAGTGAAACAGATGGAAATATAGGTTGTCCAAGCCAAATAAATTTCAGAACATGTCATTTTCCTGCCATTATGTAAAGGATTCAACCAGCAAGAAGTCGGTAAGGTTTGAAGGTTATACAAGTTGGGTACATCGTAATGAAGAGAATAATCCAAGATTAACAAGGGGTAATATTTTTCCACACGGATGTCAAGCCAGACCGGGGAAAATATACTTGGTCCAACAAACGGGTTGGCCCGGGACATATTACAGCCCAACTGGATAGATTCATGGTCCAATCCTCCTTCTTGACTTTCGGTCTCATGGAAAGATCAAAAATCCTTTCGAATTACACCTCCGATCATAAACCCATCCTCCTCTCTCTCGACCCTGGGGAAAATTTGGGCCCTATCCCTTTCCGTTTCAGCCCCCTTTGGACAAATCAAGAAGGTTTCCAGGAAGTCATCTCTGAGTCCTGGAAAAGACAAACGTTAGGCTCCCCTTTCTTTATTTGGGAAGAAAAATCTCTATAGATTTAAAAAGGATCTCAAAGCTTGGGCAAAGAACGTCAGCTCTCCTTCCACAGAAAAAATTCGCACTCAAATTTCCCTGGACCGCCTTCAAAAAGCCTCTGAAGACACCTCGTAGAACTAGGAATCTATATCCCAAGAGGTTGACCTCCAAAAATCCCTCCACGAAGCCTGCAGAATCGAAGAAGAGTACTGGAGAATAAAATCAAGAAATCTCTAGCTCCAAGCTGGGGATAAAAATACATCATATTTTCACAAGCAAGCGGAAGCTCGGAAGAATTTCAATTCGGTTACTCAAATTAATTTCCAAGGTCAAGTCATCCAAGATTTTGAAGGAATAAAGAGAGCCGTGCACTCCTATTTCAAAGATCTATTCACCACCCCAGAAGCTGAATCTTTAGATCCTACGAGCTAACCTTTATCAACGGTTTCGAAGCTAGTAGGGATTGAGGAGAATAAAAAGTTGACAGCTCCAATAAGCATGCAAGAGATAAGAATATCCCTAAACCAAATGGATCCAGACAAATCCCCTGGTCTGGATTGGTTCACCGCTCGGTTCTACACCTCCTGTTGGCCTATTATTTAGAAAGACCTACTCAGAATGGTCAAGAAATCACAGAAGTGTTTCAAGCTGGGAGGAAGCACCAACTCTTCCTTCCTAGCTTTAATTCCCAAAGATAAAGGAGCCAACAACTTCAGGAGATTCCGGCCCATCTCCTTGTGCCATACAGGGTACAAGATCATCACTAAAATAATTGCTAACAGGCTCAAGAATCTTCTCCCTGGAATTATTCCAGAAAATCAAGGAGGCTTCATAAAAGGAAGGAAAATGCTGGACAATATCATCCTGGTCCAAGAGGCCATTCACTGTAGCTGCCAGGAAAAGAGAAAATAATGATTGTTAAACTAGATCTAGCAAATTATTTTGATAAAGTTCATCTTGATTTCCTTTTTCCAGTCATGGAGAAGCTTGGATTTGGGGAAAACTTCACAAATTGGGTCAAGGCTTGCGTCTCCCACCCCTGGATCAACCCGCTGGTTAACGAACGCCCCACATAATTATTTCAAGCCTCAAGGGGATTAAGACAAGGCTATCCCATGTCTCCACTGCTATACGCCATCCAAGTGTCAATTCTCAGCTTCCAGTTAGACAACTACCTCCAGAACAGGTCCCTTTCAGGAATAAAAATGCCCCAAAAACGTCAAACATATTAACCACGCTCAGTTCGTCGATGATACCCTATTACTTGGCAGATCCAACATCAACTTAGCTAGGTGCTTCAAATATGAGCTCGATAAGTACAAGGACGCCTCAGGCAGCGAAATCAGTCTGCACAAAAGTAAGATTTTCGGGTGGAATTGCACGGTTAGGGAAATCACTGACATTTCCAGAATTCTCGGAATTGAAGGTACAATTACATGGGACTAATTCAAGTATCTGGGAGTTCCCCTATTCAAATCATCCCCAAGAGTGAGCCACTGGCTTCCCCTTCTGGAAAAATTGAAGCTCAGAATTCAGGCTCGGGGGGCAAACTGGCTAAATCTGGCTAGGAAAGTCATTCTAATAAAATTTGTCCTAACTAGCCTCCCTCTTTTCAAGAACTCAATCCTCCTGGCCCCTAAAACAATTAATCTCAAAATCGATCAAATGATGAGACGTTTCCTTTGGGAAGGAGGAAGGAACAATGAAATAAAACTTCATCTTATCAGCTGGGACAAGATGAAAAAGCCTTTGCTGGAAGGCGTCCTGCAAATCCGAGACGTGGCCACCCAAAACCTTGCAATGGGGGCCAAAATTCGGTGGCTCTTAGTGTTGGGGGAAAAAACAAGGAGTAAGAGAACCCTCTGCAAAAATTACTTCTCGGGGCAAAGAGATAGATGCCTAGAACGACCCCCAAAAGTTCTGAAAGGCTCTTTGATTTTCTCTCTCCTCCTGAGAGCTCTAGAACACCTGAAAGAAAATCTTCACTAGATCCCTGGAAATGGAAAGAAGATTAAGATTTGGGAGGATTCTATCCTTGGATCCAAACCCCTAAACCATTCGGAGGGTATGGAAAATATCAAAATCTGGCTGCAGAACAACAACTGTAAAACCCTCTGGGACATCTTGGAATAGGGGAAGGGGATAACTCTCCCTGGAAAAAATGGAATCTATGAGATTACCCCGAATTTATCGAAGCAGAAACCAAGGTCCTGCTGGAAGAGCTCCAAGGAAAGTCCCCTTGCAAGACCTCGATAAAATACTCTCGAGGCTGGGGGGAATCTACAGGAAAATACACTGCAGTTGCGTGTTACAAATGGAATCTAGGAGATTACCCTGAATTTATCGAGGCAAAAGCCAAGGTCTTGCTAGAAGAGCTCCAAGGAAATTCCCCTTGCAAGACCTCGATAAAAGACTCTCGAGGTTGGGGGGACTCTATCCAGGCAATTCCTCATGTTCCTCCCGACCCCTCTCCCTGGAAAACTATATGGAATTTCCCCTCTATCCCCAAAATTGATATGTTTAGTTGGACCTTAACCCACAAAAGCGCCCTCACCAGTGAAAATTTAAAGAAGAAAGGTTGGGAAGGTCCCTCCCGTTGTCCTCTCTGTAAGGATGCCAAAGAAAATGCAGACCATCTCTTCATTGAGTGTGTGTATACAACCAAAGTCTGGACTCGTTTTTAAACCCCTTAAGCAACAACTTCCCCTAGTCCTTGTCCGATTTGATAAGAAACTAGAAGTACCTTTCCCAATTCTCCATGAAGAAAAAGAACCTCTTAGAAAATTGCTGGATGTGGCTACCTAAGTTCCTATTTTGGCAATTTTGGCTTGAAAGGAATACCATAATTTTTCGTGAGGAAAGTCGAACCCTGTCTCAGGTTGCTCAAAAGATTAAAGCCATGATGAGTGAATCCCTGAACTCCAATCAGAATCTCAAGAACTTCACCCCTCTAACCCCAGAGGAAGACCTATGGCTCATAGCTTTTGTCCCGAACCATCTAAGAAAAGCAAACCTCAAAAGCCCCCAAAAAGAAAGATGGGAAATAAGAATGGAAGAGCTTGAGTTTATAAAATGGTGTTCTTCCCTGGAAGATCATTGTCTCTTCTTCGACGGGGCCTCGAAAGGGAATATCGGTCCAGTAGGAGGGGGAGGGGTTTTGATGGATCCATTGGGCAAGGTGGAACTCTCCTATGCATGGGGGCTCGAAACGGACTCCAACAACCATGCTAAAATCCTCGCCCTGTGGCAGGGACTAAATCTGGCATCTGAACGAAAAGTTCAAAGAATAGTAATTTTCGAAGATTCCAGGATAATCATTCAGGCCATCAACGATAAAAAGAAACCAAAGACCCTCCAACTGGCCCACATCTACTAGAAGGTAATCCTTCTCCTGTCTAATTTTTCCTCCTTTAAAATCTGTCATATTTTCATAAATTTGAACAATCTAGCAGATGTCAAGGCCAATAGAGGCTCTCTCCTGAGCAAGAACATGCTCCACGTGAATGGTGAGGACATGGATGCCTCAATCCTGTGAGCCTTATCCCTATCATATCGTGTCAAGCTCTGATCAGAAGCAATTGGATGCTCTGCATCTTCATCCCCACGTTCTACTCTCCAGAAAATAAATCAACCACTTGCGGGCAGTATTCATTCCACGTGATGATGAAAGGTACAATAAATGTATGGGAGCACCTCTCCAATCCAGGTGACTCAGCAGGCAGGCCTTGTTATATCTCAACCAAGGTGCTCTAGTTCTTCACTGATCTGCCCCATCTCCAAAGCTATTATCGCAAGAACTCGTGGTGCAAAGGAAGGAAAGAGACAATGGCTTCCCCCTCATCTCCTGAACCTTTGTTGGAAGAAAGAATCAATCTTATGCAGATAGAGCTAGATAGGATCAAAGGATCGGTTAAGGAGCAGACCAACCTAATGCTCATCCTGGATACTATTGGAGCTAACCGCTGGGACTCCATAAATCAAGAGCTCAAAGCGCTCAGAGAAGATGTAGCCAGCGAAGTCGAGGTCAACTTCAAAGACATTGCAAATGTAATTGGAGGGATGCGCTGATCAGGGGATCAAATTTTGCTCAATTTTCAAAGTGCTTGGAATGTGATAAAAACAGTGTCATTGCATCTGTCTCGTCTTCCTGATTCCGGCGGTATATTTACTTTCTCAAACGGAGTCCGTATGGAGAAGATATCGCGATCTGTTCGCCAAGGAAAACAGGCAAAATGTTTGGATGCTGACTGTACCTGTCCGTACAGTCTGTACAGTGACGTGGCAGGGTCGTACCGTCCGTACAGTGACATGGTAGGTGGATGACGTGGTGCGTTTTCATTGGTTGATGACTACCGAATCAGGGAATGACACGTGTCATTGGTGGTCAATGATGTGAGGACGCGTGACCCAATCAATTGGCGCCACGTGTCACTCGTTGATTGGTTGATATGTTTATGTAAAACTAATGGAGGTCGCGGGGTTCGACCCCCGGACCTCCCATAGCACAAACCTTTACAAGTCTCCGCTAACCATTATGCCACCCATTGTTCTTTGTCATATTGTTCAACGCAATTCTATTTGAATTTGAATATTGTGTTAAATGGAAAGAGGGGCGGGCCAGGGCATAGCCTCGACCCGTGGTTTCATTCCACACCATATAACCGTGTTATAACATATATGCGCGCGGATATATATAACATAGTTTGTAACCGTATGTTTAAATGTGGCGCGGTTATAACATATGCGCACGGGTTTTGATATAGCCCACGGTTCTTTTATATATATTACATGTGACCCCGAGTTGGAGCGCGGGAGTCGGTTGACACAGTTTTCAAATGGTTTAACCACCATTTTCCAACGCGCGAGGTCACATGGCCATATGCCCAGGTGCCAAGGCAGTTAGGGGCTGACGCGCCCTTAACCGTCCTACGGTTTGCACCGTTGGCGCGGTTGCGCCCGGTGCTGGGTTTTTATGCTTAGAAGAGCGTGTGAGCCAGGTTTGTTCAAGGAGGGTATGAATTGTAGAACCAGAGATAGCAAGCTTGGAGAAGGAGACTTCCAGGAAGCCTATCTTTCTCATTTTTCGACCGATTGAGGTGCCGAAAGAGCCCAGACAGGAGTTTTGGGACGCTGGGAAGCCATTGGAGCAGTCGGTTTGTCAATTTGAACATTGTAAGACATGTTTTTGAGAACTTTTTGAGCAATTAATAATAATGATCCATTGGAAGCTGGACGAGGAGATGTAGCCCATAAGAGGGGTGAACTCCTTTATCAATTGTTGTGCATATGTGTTTATGTTCAATGTTTATGCTGTTGTCTATGTGTATTTTGCATAAGTAATCCTTAATTTATGTGTTGCAAACTGATCCTGTTGCTTT
>ML815907.1:38764-49292 GCA_009831015.1 Picea engelmannii | reverse complement strand
ACCTCCCATAGCACAAACCTTTACAAGTCTCCGCTAACCATTATGCCGCCCATTGTTCCTTGTCATATTGTTCAACGCAATTCTATTTGAATTTGAATATTGTGTTAAATGGAAAGGGGGGCGGGCCGGGGCATAGCCCCGACCCATGGTTTCATTCCACACCATATAATTGTGTTATAACATATATGCGCGTGGATATATATCACATAGTTTGTAACCGTATGTTTAAATGTGGCGCGGTTATAACATGTGCGCACGAGTTTTGATATAGCCCACGGTTCTTTTATATATATTACATGTGACCCCGAGTTGGAGCGCGGGAGTCGGTTGACATAGTTTTCAAACGGTTTAACCACCATTTGCCAATGCGCGAGGTCACATGGCCATATGCCCAGGTGCAGAGGCAGTTAGGGGCTGGCGCGCCCTTAACCGTCCTACGGTTTGCACTGTTGGCGTGGTTGCACCCGGTGCTGGGTTTTTACGCTTAAAAGAGTGTGTGAGCCAGGTTTGTTCAAGGAGGGTGCGAATTGTAGAACCAGAGACAGCAAGCTTGGAGAAGGAGACTTCCAGGAAGCCTATCTTTCTCATTTTTCGACCGATTGAGGTGCTGAAAGAGCCCAGACAAGGGTTTTGGGACGCTGGGAAGCCATTGGAGTAGTCAGTTTGTCAATTTGAGCATTGTAAGACATGTTTTTGAGCAATTTATAATAATAATCCATTGGAAGCTGGACCAGGAGATGTAGCCCATAAGAGGGGTGAACTCCTTTATCAATTGTTGTGCATATATGTTTATGTTGTTGTCTATGTGTATTTTGCATAAGTAATCCTTAATTTATGTGTTGCAAACTGATCCTGTTGCTTTAAACACATAACATTTCACTTGCAATAATTATTCAAGTTTTTCAAGTCTTCTTCAATTTTAGATCATGCGCCACTGGATAAGAAAGCTTGAAGCGAAGGTCAAGGAGCTCTCCAAATCCTAGCCCAACACCTCAAAGGCCTAGGCGAGTTCAAACGATGACTAGCCCCTGTCCAACGCACCATTATTGTCTTCTTCTCCCTTGTTTACGACAGCTAAATCAATCTCTTCGGGTCCCCTTGAGACCTCCTTCCAGCTTCTGGAATTTTGTAAAAATGGCTTGAGGTATCTCCCAGAGAAAGATTTTTTGTTTTCTGCTCGACTGTGGTTTGTAATGCACCCAGCAACCTATTTGCTAGACTATAATCTATAAATCCAATATCTGTTTCTGTAAAAAAAAAAAAAAAATCACAATTATATATGATGCGATAAATAGATATAATTGAATAGATTACAATTACAATAAATTAGAATTGATTTTAGTTGTAACTAATTTAATAGCATTTATGTTTCTTTGAAATTCATTCGGAATTGTTTGGATGAAAATAATAAAACATGATAAGCAATAAACATTTGATAGTAACCTTAGACTATGTAACGTCCCCTCTTGACCAAATACTCTCAACACTTTTGTTCTCGTGAAGGAGGAGACTGGTTCCCACTCAAGGAGGAGGGTCAAAGAGAACATTCAAGGCATGCAACCCAACTTGCAAAGTGGTATTGGGCAATGAATTAGAACACAGGGTTGTAATATCCCCATCAAAATCCAGAGATGAATAATAAAAAGCATTGGGCAATGAATTAGAACGCAGGATTGTAATCTCCCCATCAAACGCAGATAAACATAAGCAATATCGCAATCCATATGGTCATTAAAATGTAGAGATAAATATATGCAAAACTACCAATGGGGAGGAGGAAAACGCAAGGTGAATTCACATCTTTGGGACAGTTATTTATGATTTCGCTGAGAAAAAAAAATCACAAAGGATACTCATTGATAAAAATCATTTAGCCATAAATTGTAGAGGAACACAATGTTATAAATTCGCTGAGGGAAAAAAAATGCCAGGGGAGAACACATGGTTGGGTGAATTTTCTTTTGCAAAATGAAGAGGACATCAAGAAAAATAACTCCATGAGAGAACACGTTGTGCAAATTTTTCAAATAGAAAAATGCAGAGGTGAAGATTGATTAATGCTAGGAGAATGGGTGAATTGGTACAAGGTAAAACGCACTCCAGATTCAAAAATGCAGAGGCAAATCCCTAATAAGATCGCAATCCAGATTCAATAAAAAAAATGTAGAGGTTTCATAGTAAAATCACAAGCATATAAAAATAAATGTCACACGAACCAAACCTCAACAGATATAAGCCAAATAACAGAACTGAGATCTCTCCCAGTGATCTATACATCAAATTTTTACTTCAATATGAAACTGAAGATATCATGGTTACAATATACAAAATCATTATATTACCAAGAATGCATGAGTTTTATAAACATTCAAAATCTAGACTCCATTAACTTCAATATTCAAAATCTAGAAGAGTACAATGATTCTCTGTTAACACATAAATAACTAAATATACAATACTGTGACGAGAAAATAGTGGTAGTGGAGTTGCTTGTCTAACCGGAAAATAGCATGTGTCCTTTCCAAGCTTGTACAACATCAATCCACCTTCACCTGCTTGCTAATCATTGAGACTTCACCGTTACCTCCCAACCAACTCCAGGGTTACCCGTATTCCCCCTTAGCCCCCCAAGCCGCAAAGGGGCCACGCACACACACAACCATAAATCCTCTAGCTCCCATCTTGCCTCGCAAGGTAGAACCACCACTCTCTCTCAAGCTAGGTATCCCAACTCTCACAAGTAAAACCAGTGAAAATTTATGTAGCATAACATTACTCATAGCCAGTGTGATCCCCTCTCTCAACTTAGCCATTTGTTTTATATCATTTTCCCACACTTGCAAAATTAATTCATTTTTTTTAATTAATATAATCTAGAATTTTCTCCCCCTTACACTTTTCTCCCTTTCCTCAATTTGCACAATTAAATCCACATTTTAATTTAATAAAATTCAATTTCTCTCACCCATCCTAAAAACACTCCTAAAATCACTCCTAGTTGTCCCTTTATTCCCTTTATTTCCAATTAATGACTGGCGCCTTTCTAAAACTGATTTGAGTTAAAATAGGAATCCTCTCCTAGTTAGACTATTGTTAACTAGACTCTAGATTCCTTTCTATGGTACCCATTCCTTTAGCTTTATTCCATTTTTACCTTAAATTCCAATTTGGTAATTACTTGCACAAATGTGTATTACATCACTCTTTAGATTTATTTTATTTTCCCTGATTTCTTAAATTGATTTATTTCATCCCCCCATTATTTAATTTATAAAATTAATTTTTAGTATTCTCACTAACTTAGACTTAGGATTAATTAAATTTTTATTTGCAAAGACTTAGACCCTTAGGGGTTATGATTAATAAATTCATTCTTTAATTAATTAATTAATTAATTAATTAATTCAACAGTGCTCAAGATTTGACAAGGTTTAATATTCATTCAAAGTTTTCTAGGCCACTTGGATTCATTGACTCAATTTTTAATCCACGATGTGCTCTTCAAGACGCACTTCGTGCTCCAAGGGTGTCACTCGTCTTTGATTCAATTTTTTAATTACGCGGTGTTCCCTTCAAGACAAACTTTGTGCTCCAAGGATGCTACTCATCCTTGACTGGTTTTGGTAGTTGTCAAAACAACCACTTTTTGACAACCATTTTCATCTTTTTGCCTTAGTTATCTCATTTTTCTATCACTTTTCATGTCAAATATTGGATAAATGCAAAAGAAGGAAATCAAGGTAAATGTAGTTTTTTTATTGATGTTTTCATTAAATTTGATAGCTTTAGGAACCTAGAAGGAATGTTTCCAACTATTATGTTGAAATGTGTTTTGAAGCCTACAATCACTACAATATAGAGTAAAACCTGCAGTAGTCAGTGGTTCTCATAAATTAGAAATGTGGAAACCTTCCATATTTTGAGGAGATGGTTCGTTATCCCAATGAAAATGAACCATAACCTCTTGATCGATCAAAAATAAGAAAAGGCAAGTCATGGGTTCTATAACAATAAATGGATAGTTGACAAAAATAGAGATGAATAGTGTACAACGAGGACATCATCAGCTTCCAAGTGTCAGTTCGACATTGACAGAGCCTCCAACATATCTTCAAGTTCACCTCCAGCCACAAAATTTAGTACAACACATCAACAAGATCTAAATCGATGCAATCTTCTTCTTCTCTCTCAAACGCATAAAAGAAATGGTGCATCTCTTTGGAAACATGTGTAATTAAATGTAATATTAATTTACAAGAATGTGATCATTTCATATCACAGACTTATAATTTCTAGATCGCAATTCAAGATATCTACCTTTGTAAGAGGATCTGATAAATTGTTTATAGAGGAACATTGTATAACTATAAAATGACCATTTCTGTATGGAAACGGGAACGATAGAAAACAAGAAAAATAAATCTCTAGAATTATGAAATCAGTTCTTGAACTCAGTTGTTGACTTGTCTATTTTTGTTTTGAATTGATATTAAGTAAATGTTCTCAAAGTTCTCGTAGACTAAGTTATTTTTTACAGTATTTTCCAAGAATAGGTAGGGCCCCCTTTTTGAGGTTGAATATTGTCTCATCTTTATCTTTATGCCGTGTGATTGCTTTCAATACTTTCAATTAATCGCATTTTCAATTTGCAGATCGATTTGTGTGTGCAGAAAGGTTTACATAGGTGAATTCTTTTAACTTCACTAAATACAAGAAGTCCTAAAACAAAGTATTGTTGTAATTAAGTTCAATTTATCAATTTGAAATAAAAGATTACAACCTGCTAGTTGACAATTCATAACCTAATTGGATTATAAGTAAGATTCTAGATCATTATGAAATCTATTTTTTCAGTTTATGCATTGCTATTCTTTATTGAATTTTTCATTTTCAAGTCAAGTGTTCATTAACTAAAACCACATTCTTCAATTACAGCACACACAACATTGTTGCATAATGATTTTATTCTTGAAGTACAATAGTTAATGCAACCTAGTTTTTAGCATTTTTAGGTAAACAGGATAAGGCTTGGTAAATGATTTTTAGTTTTTAGAATATTTTTCATTTAAATAGGCATATTAGACACTATAAAGGAACTATTCTTTCATATATTGTTCATTGCACTTCATAAGTAAATAGTAACTACGGGTTGATTTATAAATGAAACATAAATTATCAAATATATAATTTTCATGTTGATATGTTTTCTTAAATAGTTTCATTCATGAAGTTTAAATTTACTATTATTTTCATGGGATTTTTATCATGATGCACGCATTACTTTATATCTCTGCATGGGAATTTTGGATGTAGAAGGAAGAGTCCTATCACTTCAATAATTCCCTTCACCTCACCTTTGGTCTTCGCCCACATAACACAAAACCAACACTAGACATACAACTAGATAATTCCTTGGGACACATGGATTGAATACTAAAGAGTACAACAAAAATAAATGAAAATGAAGTGTTCAATTAAATTCCATTACCTTTTTTATTAATCCTTAGTGGTTGGTACCAAATGTATTTATTGACTTGATAAGAACTGTGACCTCAAAATGAAATCTATATCCTTAAAAACCTATATTTTAAGGTCAAAAACACCAAAATCAATCGACGAATTGAAAAGTGGTGTTACAAAATCACCTCTTTGAGGAGGTTAAAATTATAAAATTTTGCAATCATGAACTTAAATCTGTATAATGTTGCAAACAAAACCTAAAAATCGACCCTTAAATTGATAAGTAGTGGTCCTAGAATAAACTTTTTTTAGGATCAAAATTACAATTTGTTTGAGACTATGGTCTTGACAATTTATATCGTTGTGACCAAAACCTCAAACCCGAATTGCTAATTGAGTGCAATTCAAGCACACGCCAGGCATCCCTAACAATGGGCATCTCTTTTAGATGTGAGAGAAACATCAAGACTAAAATTCCAAGTCTGGGCAACACGTTTTCTGCCCTTCACCTCTCGCCATAAAACACTCAACTAGAGATAGACCCCCAACCCCCAGAAGGTGCTTTGTGCAGTGAGTGAACGGCTTCGTACAGGCATGGATGGCTTAGCTCAATTGTGAATGGATTCTATTGAAGGATTCTAATTTTGTTGTTATGGATAGTGTGTCATAGTCACACTTACCAGTCATTGTCAGTCGGTCAGACAATAGTCAGTCTCAATACCATCACAATGCTAGAAGGAAGGTCGCCCCAACAAGTCATTGACAGTAGATAGTCGGTGGTCCCAAGAGTCTTGGAGAAATCAATCTAGTTTTTTGTTTTTTAACTCACACAGCATTGACCTTAACAATCTACTAGATTGTATGAAAAATAATTAAATCTTGAATCCTCATATTAAATCATGGCGTCGCCCTTTAATTAGATCATTTTCCTCTGTATAAAAACCTGCTAAAACAAAGGTAACACTGGATAAAATTGCCACCCAATCTTCTGAACAATTGAATATAATGAAACTACAATATTTAGATCATATTCATACCAATTCGACTAAAATCCACAAGTCAAAGTAAACAATGTTAGTATCCAATACTTGCGTAGTATATTGCCTCTACCTGTAGGTAAGGCAATATGTTCATAATAGAGTTAGGATAAATTTTAATGGCTCTATGCCCCCCTCACACACAATATCCAACATTAACCTATATAGATACAATCCTAAAGTAATTGGTGTTGTACACAAAATTACCACAATCCAGATATATTAACCTCTGGCGAAACGCGAACAAGGAGGGCGCAAAAGAAAAACACAGAGTCATTCACAAAAAATTGGCGTGCAACATGAACACTCAGGTGTTCGATTGATAAACGCGTGGTAGCAGGAATGCTCAGGTAGTCTGGCGAGTTGCCTTCCAGCGATAATAAAGATAAAACAACTTGCAGGATCTAGAATCCACAAAGGCTTTATTGAAAGCAAGGTTACCAATGTACTGTGAAGCATAAGTTCTTCAGTCCTTTGCAAACCATTAAAATAAATGAAAAAAATAAAATATTTAACTCAGACGCCCTTGGGCAGACGGAGTACCCGGACATGGGGCAAATGTCAGTTGATGCTTGCCAACTGCAAGAGTACACAGAAATTGGTACACTGCAATACTCAGTAACCAGTACTATGAACACACCAATCTCAAGCTGTAGAGGTTAACCCGAAATTAAACACCGAAATTTTCACAACCTTCTATGAAATTAAACACAGAAATAAAACTAAATTTATACTTGAATTTCACCCTTTTTGACGATATTAAACGCAGAAGTAAAACAGAATTTAAACACCAATTTCACATCTTGTTTTGACGAGATTAAATGCAGAAGTAAAACAAAATTAAACACCAATTTCACAATATTTTTTTGACGAGATTAACGCATAAGTAAAAAAGAATTTAAACACAAACAAAAGTATCGTAACCGAAGGCGCAGAAACCAAGGTAGTTGTCCCGCACTTGCGCCTCGTCCAGCTCCATCTTGCTAACCACTGAGACCTCACCGGTACCTCCCAGCCAACGCTAGGGGTACTCTTCTTCCCCATGAGCCCCCCGAGCCGTAAAGGGGCCATGTACATAAACCAGAGAAAGCTAGCTCCCAGCTCACCTCGCAAGGTCGAGCTACCACTCTATGATCGAGTTGGGCATCCCAACTCCCACAAAAAAAATCAATCACAAAAAATATCGACAGCGTAACCTTATGCCTACCAGACGTTATCCATACTCCTCCTCTGCCATCCTTTTTATAGAGTTTTCTTAGTGATTAGTTTCCCAAACCCTCATTAGATTTTTTTTTTATTAAATTTAATTAAGATAAACCTCCCTCGTACACATGTCACTTGATCTCTTAATTGCACCAAAAAATCAATTTATTAATTAATTAAATTTGCCTATTTCCCTCACCCCACCTAAAAACGTTCATAAAAACACTCATCGATGTTCTTTTATTACCTTACATTTCTCAAATGACTGACGTCTTTCTTAAAACCTAGTTGAGTTCACAATTAGAAGGTTCCAAACACTATATTCCCTACTATGTTATACATTCTCCTTTTCCTCAGGTTTCCCCTTTTCTTCTAAGTTCAGAGATAGCAAGTTTAGATATTAACAACAATTTACCTTCTTAATAATTTAATCATTCATTAAAATTTTACTTTAATTATTAATGTTTGAATTTTATTTAGCCCCTTCTTGTTACATGTCTATTTAGTTTTTTTTGTTCACATGTTCTACTTAGACCTAGGTTTTAAATTAATTGGCGATAGTTTTTAAGGGAAAAATTAGTTATCAAACTTTACTCATACCATCATTCATTTTAAGGCCGACCAAGTCCTAAGGAGGCATAGTTTTCTAAGTACTAGGTTTATTAACTTACTAGAGTTAAAATTGTGACGTGCCCTTCAAGATGCACTATGTGCTCCAAGGGTGTCACTCGCTTGAATACATGTTTTATTTGTGCGACGTGCCCTTTAAGACATACTACGTTCTCCAAGGGTGTCGCTCGCCTTGTGACTGATTTTGGTAGACGTCAAACCCCTGGAGTCAACACTCCGTCAAGTGACCTTGTGGAAGAATAAGGGCCTCGAAGGAATAACGACCCTACCTTATTGTGCGCCCCTTAGAATCATCGTGAGCAATTGTCATAGTCTTCCCTTACGACATCTTGGATCTCTCGAACTAGGTAATCGTTAATCTACAGCTCGAGCCACAGTGAGAGTGCTAGTAGGTTGTGGTATGGTTGTTGCCACACCTCTCCCTCAATATCTCTGGTTGTCCCGCGTGACCCCTTTACTCCTAATGTGAGTCTGGTTAGCAAGCTATCGTCAGTCTAGATTCATCAATGAAACGTGTCAGTGATAACAATCAACATCATAATATTTAGTCATATGTCACATATGTAATATAAAAAAAATTCAAACAATAACAGTGCACTCCATGACTCGATCTGTAGTCCAAGGAGATCCATCGATGGCATCGACATCCTCAAACGTCCAGAGTCCTCCACACTCAGGAAAACTAGTCAATAGCACCTGTCGATATAAATATAACGAGATAATGTATCATCACATCCTCAACATCTCATAATCATAATCAAGATAGTCAACCATCTAAAAAACTGGATCATTTGCACGCAAGTGTCCTCAAAGAATAAGTCCAATCAGGTGTGCTCAAGAGCGGGATGTTACAAAATCAAACACCTAAATAAAAAATAACATTACCAACATCACCTTTTTGGTGGTGGGCAGGAGGGGGGAGAAAGGCGTTAAATATCACAACTTGTTTGAAACTATGGCCTTAACCACTTGTACTACTACAACCAAAACCTTAAAATCAACCCCTAAATGGAGAAGTGATGCTACTAGTATCACTCCCTTTTTTTTGAGATTAAAATTACAACTTGTTTGAATATTGAATCTGTAACCTTGACATATTAGAGTAAATATGGGTGTAAAATGAGCCTCATAAGAAAAAATATGGTTTATGAGTTGGAATTCAAAAATCAATAGAATTTCAAGGAATTGGATCAATGATAATCATTGAGTTGGAACTACATAAGTAAAAGATAATTGTGTTATATTTTTATTTGGAAATAGTAAACTACATATAAACCTCACCTTGGTTAATATTTTGGTAAGATCATCATAATATATGATAAATATTCTCGAAATACTAAATACATAATATGTTATATTATCACTACTTCCATTGCTTTGGAAAACAGATCTCACATTAATTCAAATCATAATTGAATCACTTCAAAATACAATAAACACACACACACACACACATATATAATATGAATATTATATATTAATTATAATATACAATATAATTCATTACTTACAACTAACAAGTTATATTATATAATATAGTGTAATATAGATTACTTATATTATATTATACAATTGGCTAGATACAACTAACAAGTTATATTATATGATATGTATTATAGTATTATAACTTATTAGTTACAACGAGTTACTACTAATGAGTTACAATACATAATAATAATAATCTAATTTTAAGGTCACGACCAGGCGAGACACCAAATTGGTGTATGAGACTCCATTGTTTGTGGGATAAGTGATCCCCTTCCGTGCAACAATTTGACTGCTAAAGTCTGCGAAGGTATACATACCCTACCCCCTCTGGATTTGAACTTATGACCTCTTAGGAGGAAACAAGTGTTCTTAACCCATTATATTATAAAATATAATAATTAATCAATTATATCATATGTGATATATAATATCTAATAATTAATCTGTTATATTATATAGAGTAGGCCTAATGGTTAAGAGCATGTGTTTCCTCTTAAGAGGTCGCAGGCTCAAATCCAGAGGGGGGTAGGGTATGTATACCTTCGTAGACTTTACCAGTCAAATCGTTGGGCGGAGGGGGGTCCCTTGTCCCACAAACAAGTGGGTCTCATACACCAATTTGGTGTGCTGGCTTGGTCGTGACCTTAAAAATAGATTATTATTATATACAGCCTGAGTGGGCCTAATGGTTAAGAACATGTGTTTCCTCA
>ML815906.1:49061-93815 GCA_009831015.1 Picea engelmannii | reverse complement strand
CGACACCATTGAGCATGCACTTTGTTTTTTCCATCAATGTCTTATTCATCATTTCTACAATCCCATTTTGTTGATGGAATGAGCACGGGTCCAAACATATCACTGTGTATCAACTCTAAGATCCCCTTTGCTCTTGTAGCACCATATGAGAATCTTACTCGATTTTGTTTACCATATATGCAATGTTCACAAAAATAAATATCTAGGGTGAAATTAGACATACCTTCAATCATACCTTTACTGTGTAGTGTTCGAAGACTCTTTTCTCCAATATGTCTCAGCCTTTGATGTCACAACATGGTATTCTTTCCAAGGATAGTATGGATCATGTATTCTTTATTTCTCTGCTCGGGGATAGTAGACCTATTACACCCATCAATATAATTGCTTCCCAATAACTTGTACAAAGTTCCACACCAAACTCCCCTCATCAACACCATTTCTCCTCATACCATCTTGCAAGTGCCCTTTCCCAATAAAGTATCCACACATGCATCATCCAACTTACTTACATATACTAGGCTCCTGACTAGATCTGAAATGTGTAGAACTCTAGGGAGAGTTCTAATCCTTCCATGTTTTAACAACATCTCAACCCTTCCATGTCCCATGGTTTTGGTTGTCAAGTCATCTCCTAGTAATACATCACCACCATCGTACGTTTCATATTCATTGAACCACTCCCTGTGAGGATTCATATGAAATGATGTAGTTGATTCGATCAACCATACATCATGATCTGCATGTGTACCTGTAGATGCCATGTAAACATCGCCTCCTTATGTGGAGGTTTTCACCTTTGTGGAAGAGTCATCATTAGATCCCTTTGTTTTATCAACATTCTTAGAATTGCAATCTTTCTTATAATGCCCAACTTTACCACATTTCCATCATTTCCTCAAATATTTTCCTAAGGATTTAGATCTCCCCCCCTCCTGCCCCCGAAGACTTATTTTATTCCTATCTTGGGGACGACCTCTTACAAATAAATCATCTATGTTATGACTATCCATGCTTTTCCACCTCATCTCTCCCGATAACAAGGATGAAACTACATCCTCATACTTCAATGCAGATTGAGTGGTACTACCAATAGCTACAACCAAATTATCCCAGGAGTTTGGGAAAGAATATAAAAAAGTAATACACTTATCTTCTTCTGCAATCATAATATTATCAAAGACAAGTTGACTTACTAGAGTTTTGAAGGAATTTAGATGCTTTGTCACAAAATATCCATCTTCCATCCTACGACGATACAAATTCCTTCGAAGAAACAACTTGTTTACCAGGGACTTTGACTTATACAAATTCCCCAACTTTTTTCATAGTTCCTTGTGTTGATATTACGGTAGTTGCGGGAGGTATTAACCTCTACGTGTAACCTTGATGAGAGTAGAATATTCTGGGAGGTAAGAGAAACCCTAAATCGTTGGATAATAACCCTAGAAGACAAGTCAGCTCAAGAGAATAATTAATATTGAGTTATTAGCCTCCGACAAGATAAGTCGACCCAGTTAGGTGAGTTGGAGCAGTATAAATAGAGGGCGCTTGAGCTCAATTGTACTCACTCACTCTCACGACTACATAAGGACAAGTGGTGTGCATGACTGGAGGAGCGTTGCAATTGTTGCAATAGTGACTTGGTCTTTGGTTATGGTTTGGACTGGTACGCTAGCTTTGGAGAGAGATAAGCTACCTTGGTTGGCTATTAGTTCTAAGGTCTGCTTCCATAATTCTTTTGTCTGTCAAGTTAAAGGTGCTCGGGGGTGGCCTCTGTGCCTATGGTTGGGTGACAATATTGTTATATTGTCTATGGTGAAAACGAGCAATATTGCTATATTGTTTATGGGTCCACACCTCCTTCAGTCAGTCTAACCAATCGAAGGAAAATAAGCCATAAGTTATCAATCTCGTTGAAGCATTGTCGCTAGGGTTTCTAGCAGGTGCAATTACTGAATTACTGCCGCTAGGGTTTCTAGCAGATGCAGCTGCAAACCCTAACCTTTTTCCCAACACATTATGATGGAACGTTTTTCCCAAGGAAAGGATATTCTAGTGCGCCTTAGTCTAGCACACCTATTGGAACTCTCAGAAGGAAAAAACATTAAGGTTGATATTTTGGGTCAAAGTTAAAGTTTGACTAGTCAAAATCAAAGTTTGATCAACTATCAGTCAACATAAATCATGAATAAAAAAGAATATCGTCTACACTATTCAGCTCTTACAGGATCCCTTGAAGATGACATGTGGATAATTGACAGTGGAACTTCCAGGCATATGATAAGAGTCTAGGTCAGAATCTCCAGTTTGAAAGAAAAGAAGACATCTCACAAAGTAGAACTTGGAGACAAGAACACCTATCCAGTCAAAGGAGTTGGTCAAGCCTCCATCAAATTGGACTCAGGTAACAATGTTCATTTAAGTAATGCCTTATATGTCCCTGGTTTAGAAAAGAATCTTGTATATATCTCTTTCTTAGAAGACAAAGGAAATAGAATAACTTTTGTAGATGGTGACGTACTAGCTTTGGTCTAGAGATTCCAGCATAGAGAATGCTAGAGTTATTGGAACTCGTGAAGGTAGATTATACAAATTACTAGAACGAAATGATGAAGCTTTTGTACATGATGAAGTCAATCCCAGTGAACTTTGGCATAAAAGGTATGCTCATCTTAACTATCAAGCATTACCTTTCCTCAAGAAAATGGTTGTAGGAATACCAGAACTACAATCTGTACACGAAGGAATTTGCAGAGGATGTGCACTTGGTAAGAATGTTAAGAAGTTGTTCCCAAGTAGCGATAATAGATCTAAGGAAATCCTAGATCTAATACATTCAGATATTTGTGGTTTGATGCCATTCAAATATTTAGGAGGTCCTCTTTATTATGTAACCTTCATAGATGATTACTCAAGAAAGACTTGGTTGTATCTCTTGAAGACAAATGATGAAGTATTCAACAAGTTTCAATAATTCAAGGCAGAAATAGAAAATGTCACAAACAATAAAATCAAGACTTTGAGAATAGATAATGGAGGAGAATACACATCCAAGGAATTTGTTGCCTTTTGTAAATCAACATGGATTAGGAGGGAGCTAATCGTTCCTCATAATCTTCAACAAAATGGTGTAGTGGAAAAGAAGAATAGATCCATTGAAGAATATGTAAAGGCACTAATGAATGATCAAAGTCTATCCATGTACCTATGGGGAGAAGCATCCATGACCACAATATATGTTTAGAACATAAGTCCCCACCGCATATTGAAGGATATGACTCCAGAAGAAGCCTTCTCAGGAAAGAAACCTAGTGTGGAACACCTAAGAATCTTTGGTTGTCCTGTTTACATTCATATTCCCAAAGATAAAAGGAAGAAACTGGAACCCTTAGGAAGGAAGGGCATATTTTTGGGATATAGTGAATCCTCCAAAGCCTACATAATCTATATTCCAGAACAACTTAAGATTGAAGTCAACAGAGATGTAACTTTCAATGAGAAAATTTATTTCAATAAATATATAGAAGACTCCATGGAAGAGGAATATGAAGAGCCTAAAGAAGAAAACACATGCTCTCTAGTAAGTCAGAATAAAGAACCAAAACAACCTGATCAACCAGTGCAACCATACAAACCTATTGAATCAGTCAATGTACCCAAGACTAAAAAACGTTCAGCTTGGTTTGAAGCCACTTTACAAGAAGCAAAAAGACTCAAAGCTCCAAGTGGCACTTTCAGAGAAAGCAAGAAGCCCAAAAGATTCTCCAGTTATGCAACATGTATGACAAAACTTATAAATGAAGAACCCACCACATTTGAAGAAGCAGTTCGGAAGAAATAGTGGAAAGAAGCCATGACAGAAGAATACCAGTCTATCATGAAAAATGACGTATGGGAAATTGTGCCTAGACCCATGGAAAAATCAATGGTAACTTCAAAGTGGGTCTATAAGATCAAACATGCAGTAGATGGAAGCATAGATAAATACAAGGAAAGGTTTGTGGCTAGAGGGTTCTGCCAAAAGGAGGGAGAATATTATGACGAAATCTTTGCCCCTATTTCCAAATATACTTCTATTAGAGCTATTATGTCCCTTGTTGCTTCCATGGGATGGAGTTTACATCAAATGGATGTAAAGACAACTTTTCTCAATGGAGCAATTGAGAAAGAAGTGTATATTGAACAACCTCAAGGTTTTGAGGTGCATTCCAGAGACACTCATGTTTGCAGATTAAAGAAAGCCTTGTATGGACTTAAGCAAGCTCTAAGATCTCGGTATGCCATAATTGACAGTTAATTGGTCAGAATTGTTTTCTCTGTGAGTAATGCATATCCAAATCTCTACTACAAAGTTGTGAACAATGCACCTATGATTCTACTATTATATGTCGATGATTTATTCTTGACAAGTGCAGAGTCTCTTGTCATCCAGTGTAAGAAGGAGTTAGCTTCTGAGTTTGATATGAAAGATCTTGGTCTCATGCATTATTACTTGGGACTAGAAGTATGGTAGAAGCGTGGTGAAATCTTACTTGGACAAGGAAAGTATGCAGTGAAGATCCTTTAGAAATTTGGAATGATGGATTGTAAATCCATGGCCACTCATATGACCACATATATATGAAAAGTAAGAGACTCAGATTGTAATCCAATAGATCTATCCCTGTATCGACAACTAATTGGGTCGTTGTTGTATCTAGTGAATACTCGACCATATATTTTCTTTGTTGTAAACACTTTAAGCCAGTTCCAGGTGGAACCTAGACATGAGCACTTGATAGCTGCAAAGCATGTTTTAAGATAGCTTCGTGGGACATTAAACTATGGTTTAAGGTACACCTCAACCAGTGATATACAACTTCATGGATTCATAGATTCAGATTGGGTAGGGAGTGCATAAGACAAAATGAGTACTTCATGGATGTGTTTCAACTTTGGCTCTGTTATGATATCATGGGCCAGTTGGAAGCATAATTTTGTCACACTCAGCACTGTAGAAGCATAATATATCGCAACATGTGAAGCATGTACAGAAGCAGTATGGATGAGGAAGCTGATTTCTGGACTATTTGATCAGGTACCAGATTCGACCATAATATATTGTGACAATCAAAGTTGTATGAAGTTATGAGAACACCCAATGTTTCATGATTGGTCGAAACATATTGAGATAAAATACTACTTTATTTGTGATTCCAGAAAGGAGAAGTGAAACTCCAGTATATCTCCACAGATGAGCAGGTAGCAGATATTTGGACAAAACCTTTGTCTAGAATAAAGTTTGTGTACTTAAGGGACAAGATGTGGCTTGTGGAGATAACTCCCTTAGTTGTCAGGGAAGAGATGGTTACCCAAGTTGGGAGGGAGAACTGATATGTTATTGATATATGGACAATCTTTTTCAGTTTGGAAAATGGTCCAGGATGGGAAATCACTTTCCAGTCGGGAAAGTGGTCCAAGATTTTAGATGAACAATCATGGTTCGATAGATTGTTGATGTACCATAGACAACGATTCCCATTGTGGCCAGTGTGGGGGAATGGTCTAGGGCATTCATTCTCCTTGGCAGTCACTCTGAGAAGTGATCAAGCAGAACGGTTTGCCTCTCTGGGCAGTCATTCTTTCGAAGTTCACAATTGTGAGAAATTTTGAAGAATGGTATGATGTAGTAGGTTGGTGTAGGACATTCATTTCCATAGGAAATGGTCCAGACAATCATTCCCTAGGGCAAACTCATTCTCTCTAGGTTGCACTATGAATCGTGTCGGAAGAATGGCCCAGTTAGGTTGAATGGTCCAGGTTCAACAATCAGGGACAATTATTCTTTTATGCTTGGGAAGAATAGTCTAGATAGCCCATGGCTGATGTTTAAATTTTCGAGGGCAGATGCTCTTCTAGATCTCACAGATGTGAGTGGAAGAATGGCCGAGATGACTTAGTTTGTATCATCATATTGTTGATACAGGTTGATATCAAATGATATGATTGTTGTGGAGACTGTATGTCTCTGGACAATAGTTTTATGCTACTATGGTGGATGTGATCTACTGGTAGTGACTATGTGTCATTGGTTAGTAGTTGTGTGCTACTAGGAATGGTTGTGTACCATTGGCTAGTAGTTGTATACTACTATGAATAGACACAATTGTGTTCTATTGGATGGCATTGTTTTGATTGCCATGGAGACTATATAGTTGGATAGTGATGATGATGCTCGTGATTTGATCATGATATAGCTTGTGTGGCTATGATGATGCTATTGGTTGAATAGTATGTTTGTGCTCAATACCATTGCCTTTAATACCTCCCTAGCTAGGAGGGTGTGTTGATATTACGATAGTTGTGGGAGGCATTAACCTCTACATGTAACCTTTGATGAGACTAGAATATTCCAGGAAGCAAGAGAAACCCTAAAACGTTGGATAATAACCCTAGAAGACAAGTCGGCTCAAGAGAATAATTAATATTGAGTTATTAGCCTCCAGGAGGAGAAGTCGACCCAGTTAGGTGAGTTGGAGCAGTATAAATAGTGGGCGCTTGAGATCATTTGTACTCAGTCACTCTCACGACTGCATAAGGATAAGTGGTGCACATGACTGGAGGAGAGCTGCAACTATTGCAGTAGTGACTTGGTCTTTGGTTATGGTTTGGACTTTTTGCCTGGTACGCTAGCTTTGGAGAGAGATACGCTTTGGCTATTGGTTCTAAGGTATGCTTCTAGAATTCTTCTATCTGTCAAGGTTAAAGGTGCTCGGGGGTGGCCTTTGTGCCTATGGTTGGGTGACAATATTACTATATTGTCTATGGTGAAAACAAGCACATCTATATTATTCTAACACCTTGGTTGTATATTCTCCCGACACATTCAATAACATTGAATCTACTAGACAAAGTCGAATCGTACTCCTTGCTCTTCTATCCAGCTTTTCCCAATCTTCTTTCGACATACCAGTAGATTGAGTACTAATAGTTTGTGTATCAGTAGATTGTGTACCAATAGTTTGTGTACCAATAGGTTGTGTACCGGGATCCACAACGATCCATTGTTCTTTTTCTACAAGAAGGTCCTCCATATTGAGCTTCCATAGCTCAAAGTTTTGATCGTTGAACTTCTTAATCTCGATTCTAAAACCGCTCACCATTCTCTTTCAACACACAAATCACCACTGTAAAGCTCCCATTGAACCTAGGTTTATCACAGACCCAAGATAAACTTGATCTATCAAGATCGAGCCAAACCCTCAGCAACAAAGGCGCCCCCCTAAAGCCAAAAACGTGCTCTGATACCACATGTAAGTCTTAAACCTATGAAGTAAAGTAATGCATACAGATTCTTAAGAAAAACAAAAATTAATCAATGACTCATACACATAGTACACAAAGATTTACGTTGGAAAACCTTAACCAAGAGAAAACTAGTCTTTCTTGGTGCCACACCTCTTAACTCTTTATTGTATTAATTTCACCATTCACAATACAATATATGCAATATTTTAGGTATTCCGCATCTACCAAAACCCTAATCCCTTAATCTAGGATTAATTTAGAAAACTGCTAAAAAAGCGAAAAATGCTAAAATAACAGAAATTGCCCCCAAAAAAATTCATGTCGTTGCCCCAAACCCCATCGGCTTCGAGCTATTGTCAAATTTGACGCTCTTCCACACACATGCAAATAATAGAACACATACCCAACAATTTCAATAAAGTGTGTTGAAATGTCTTACAAAAAGTGTTAAAGATATTATCAATGCAATGTTATTTGTAGCAATAGCATTATGGCAAAGAATGAAGATATAAAGCTGGATAAGTTTATTCATTTCATATGGTCCATAGAATGGTTATTTACATCATGAGAAAGAATTGCTTGAACCTTCTTTGTATAATAATCACATAAATTTTAACTAAACATATAATTGTCATTGTAAAAATTCTAAAATAATAATAATTAGTCATAAAACCCGAGTTACTACTTAACATCTACATCTTGTTACATCTCGTTAGATATCATAAAACACATTGTTAGTTTTTTTTTTAAGATGAACACACTAAAAAACATGAGATATATGAATTCTAATAATATTTTATCGAAAAGATTCATTAATATATTGAAGGTGATATCTTTCATATGAATTCTAAGAATATTTTATTGAAAAGATTCATTAATATATTGAGGGTGATATTTTTTTCTTTATATGTTCAAATAAACTACAAGAAATTATAAATATTATTTTTAAAAAGTAAGCTATGAGAGATCTATTTTGAGTTTCACGCATCTCCTCCCTTACCTTTTTTTTCCACAAGAAAATTACTCATTATAGTTATATAATGTTTGGTAATACCAAAATATTACATGACTGCTTCCCTGCAATGAAAGCTATATCACCAACCCTGAAATTACAAAATGGACTGTCAATATTGTGCACAGTCAGTACATAGTTGTAGTTTCTAAGTCCCTTCTATCCGACTCTGTGTGTTGTTACAAGAGTGTTTTAAACATGTGACTTTGGTTAGAATTCCACCCCTATGGAAAATTCAAAATATACACAAAACATGTTTACTAGTATCTTCTCTATTTGCCTCTAAAAAAGTTTTAGAAATAGTGCAGGTCCCTCTTGACCATCTTTCCACTAATGGTAAATTATTTTTCCCTCTTGCTCCTGTAATGCTCGCTTGGAAAGAAGGTCAGCCTCCATGTTTGATTCTTAGAAAATGTGTGTGTAGGTGATCAGTGTAAATCCCTTGTTGAGCTCTTTAATTATGTATTTTCAGCATTCCAGGGCATTGACTTGTAGTTTTCTTTTGTTGTTTATCCAATCAATTATAATTCTAGAGTCTCCCAGAACCTCCATATCCACAATGTGAAGTCTGGTTGCCAAGTTCTTTTTGCAACTTGGCACATTCTAGTCCCCCAAGGATCTTGTAACAAATATTGTTAATAGATGGTCTCCCTTGCTCAAAGATTGTCTTATTACGTTCTAACCAGATATGTCAGCTAATCAGGCATGGGAGATGTGGATACTTTATCTCCTCCTTTGCCCAACCTTCTAAGCAATTGCTCAGGGAGATCCCCTCCCAATTTGTCCTAAGCTTTAAGTCTGTTTTGATTATGTTCCAAATTTGTTGTGTGAAAGTACAATTTACTAATAGATGTGATTGATTCTGAATTCAATTGACAAAGGTGGAAAATGTTCGATCATTTCCATCCTCGAATTTGTAGATTGTCCCAGGTTAGAATTTTGTTTTCCGCTGCTAGCCAAATAAAGAGCTTGATTTTTTGAGAAATGTTCCATTTCCAAATATTCTTCCTCCATCTAGTGCATTTATGATTCCATATTTTTGTTGCTAAGGCCTCAAATATATTTTTTACTGTAATTATCCCTGACTTATCTCCCCCATTCCAATGTAGCTCATCAACCTAGTCCTGTAGCTGGATCCCCGCTCCAAGGAGTGCCCTGCAATATCATTGCCATTCTGTTGCCAAGTTCCCCGTGAGGCCGAGATCTATGCTACCCTTCCAATGAGTGAATATGGTCCTTGGAGGTGTAGTTCCCTTGGCCTGAAAGAGGAAATACAAATTTTGTTGTTTTAATGCAGCAAGGAGTTTCTGGGACAGGTATGCAGAGGTCCCCATCCCCATAATAACGTCTCGACCCATGTGGACCAAGTGGCTCGACCTTGGTTTCCAACATAGCCAGTGTTGTATAATGTGCAATGATTTTTTTAGCGTTTTCTAGATCTGTGAAGCATTGGGTGAGTTGGTGTTTGCTAGCTGGAGCCAGGTCGTTACCGAGCAATGTGAGAGATATTTTACCACTATGACACGATGCCAAATCCCGTCTTTAGTCAGCACTCACCAAAGTGAATTTGTCGCCAGTGCTTTGCTAAATAGGAAGATGTTCCTCAATCCCCAACCCCCTAAATGTTTCGGTCTAGCAATGGAGTCCCAGTTGCAAAGATTTATATGTTTTTTATCACTGCCTCCCGACCAGAGAAAAGTAAAGATAAGTTGTCTGATCTTGTTGAGGACAGTTACTGGGATGGCAGCCAACACCATCTAGTATATTGCTTGGCTCTCCAGGACGAATTTTATCAGGACAAAACACCCCCTGGATTTTATCTCCTCCTTTACGTTGCACTCAAGTAAATTTTGAAATCCATCTATGCGTGGCATAAGTGAAGGACCTTTGGCCACATGGATAAATTTTTCAAACGATCAATTATTACTCTTTTTCTTGACTTTCACATAGCATCTTTTAGGGTCTTTAAAAAAAAATCAGTTTTCTTATTAGACCTAATTTCTTCATGTAGAAAGCATTCACACAATTTCCACACTTGACTATAAACATAACTTAAACCATAAAAATTCATTTATGTATAAATAAAAAAATTTAACCTTGAAAACTAATTATAAAAATCATTTATCGAACATAATATCTAGAAAACAAAAGTTGCATTAGTATTAAAGGAAATAGAGAGGGGAAGAGATACATCACAAATTTTAGTAACAAATATTATAACAAAGATGATAGAAAATGCAGTAAAGGGTTCGAGCAATGTATACAGATTAAAAAGGATTGAATTCTTCTCCTAATGGTGGTCCTTAATCTTGGATACATTGAATTTTCTTTGTTTAGCTGCATTAGAATCAAAGGAAATAAAGAGGGGAAGAGATACATTACAAATTTTAGTAACAAACATTATAACAAAGATGATAGAAAATGTAGTAAAGGCTTCGAGCAATGTATAGGGATTAAAAATGATTGAATTATGCTCCTAATGGTGGCCCTTAATCTTGGATACATTGACTTTGCTTTGTTCACTTTTAATACACATAATGTAACATCTATCTATAAACTTGTCTCTAAATCATTTAAATCAAATAAAGTAGATGATATAACATTGAAACTTCACATTTATCCATACTCATTGGTTTGTCATATACATGGATGATGAAGTGTTACCGCCTGAACTAGCACCCTTGTGAAAAGTCTCAACACAGGTGCTAAGTAGGGCAACAAAATGGGAAGTGCACCACTATCACCTCAATACACTCCCCCCTTCACTTTAGGCTATCTCCTAGAATCCATGGGGAGCTAGTGAATGTGTGTGCCAAATTTGATATGTAAGATAAATAACATTATCAACTTCATATTTGCTTTTATATCTATCACTCAAAAAATAAAAATTCAAAGAGGTTAGAACCACTTTTGAGTTGCTTTAGGGCACAAAGAGTGAACATAATTTGCATAAACCAATGGTGCAATGTGTGCTTGTGATTACTAATTGATTAGATGCTAATAGAGGACAAGATTAACAATGTCCTTGAACCTCTAAATATGTTTTATGATTTAAAAAAATGCAGAAATTCTAGATTTAGAGCATGAAAAGATAATTTGAGAGAGAGATTATGCACTAGAGAGTAAGATGTTTTGGATGTCTCCACTTGGGAAAAGATATTCTACGCAATAATAGACCGACAAGTTCTAACGATGTATAACCATTTATTAATCAACAAATTGTAAAATAGACAATGAATCCCCCTAGTGTAGTTAGCACTTGGAATTTACCAAATTAACTTCTAAGTAAATGATAAACAATTATTAGCACATTAGAGATCAAATTCAACTTTAGATACATAAGATAAACTTGGATAAACAATTTAAGAATAAAGTAGGGGCTATGTACGAGAAGATGCACCTTGGAGCACCAAACCCTAGCCTTAGGGTTTCACCAAATTTGATTTTTATTGCTGCAATTTAATTTCCATGTTTGAGAAATACCTTAAATCATCCCACAAAATGTTAGATAAGACCTTGAAGCTCCTTTTTATAGGGCCCTTTTTCCTCTTTAGGGTTAGAGATCAATTGATCCAAGTGGATATTATTGGCCACCCACCTATTCCACTGGCTCAAAGACCAGTTTCCATTTTGGTAGTTTTTCTACAGTTTTTTAGGTCCTGAAATTAAGGGGTTGTTTTGAGACCCTAAACAACGTTTTTTTGGTGTGTCACTGTCACACTGTAGGCTTTAGCTAGAGTGTGATGACAAAATGTGTAGTCCTCAGATAGTTCTTTTCAACGAGCTATCGTGTGCCTAAAATAGTGATCGTATGCAAAAGTTACGACCTCAGGAAGTTGATGTACCAACTTACCCCATCGGGGCCCACATGAATTTTGGCGCTTCATCTCCTAGGGTTAGGTTTTTTTATGTTTAGGGTTTTCTCATTTATTCTTTATGTTAAAAAGGCCTTTGGAGCCTCATTGTAATCTCTTCTCAGAGATAAGCTACCACCATTCTAGCTAGCTTGTGTGTTTTTGCATTTTACGGTCTTTTGTATTTCAGACAGTCATTAATAGAATTTGAGCTTTATTGTATCACTGTGTTCCTTGCCATATCTCTGTGTATTTCTTTGTTATATCATTCCTCAAAAATAATTTGGATCTTCAATAACTAAGCTCAAATCGCGGAATAAATGTGTCTAGGAAATAAAATAAACCATCAAATTTACACTAGACAATGAAAGAAATCTAAATAAATATATTTATTTGATTTTTCACCGTTAAATTTCCTTATAAACAAACAAAAAATAAAATATTTTGAATTTTAGGGGTTTTTTGTTCATTCTTGGGAGAATATTAATGTTTTTTCTCCAATTAGGGCTTATGGGGTCAAGAAAGATGTCCCTCTAAGAATTTGTCACTTCTATCTTGAGGATTAGGGTAAGAGATTAGAGCCCTAAGGATAAAATGATCTCTAACCTAATCAAGATAAGTTGAGAGGACTAAGGCCCTACAAGAAGGGATTCCTCAGGGCAAAAAACCTTCTCAAACAAGATCAACTATAATTTGAACAAAATAGTTAAAACCCTTGCCAAGGAACAAAGAGGACAAACAAAGCAATGGATTAATCACTTACCCAAACTAACACTCCATTGCACAACCACTCGGGCTAGACCCAATTGACTATCTTGTAGTAATATGTGTCATTTTTCCTTATATTTTTTTCTAATGACATTCAACCCTAAGAAATATAATAAGGTATGTGTTTCATTAGTGTATCTGTCATGGTGTCTTGAGTGGAGTACATAAATTAAAATGATTAAATGATGTATTTAAATGATTAAATGATGTTTTTAGTAGAGTACATATATCAAGATCATTCAATTTCCTCATCCATGTATGCAATCAAATAATTTAATTATGGAGAAATATGAATGGATTATTTTTAACCCAATGACCCTAACATAAGGAGTGTGAAAATATTTGGATTTTGTAAAATGTCTCATACTTTTTTTTTTCTATAATCTTTGAACATTGTGGATGTTGATTTATAGGCAAGGGTTTTTTGAATTCGAACCCTTTTCATCTTGTAGGCCAAATTTTGAAGTTAGTTTTATTCATTGAACACTCATATCATATTGGTATATTGAACCATTTTGCACTTAAATTTGACCTAATTAGATTAGCATGTTTCTCATAATATTTGTTTTCTTACCCATATAGTGAAGGAAAATCCTCTAATTTGTTTTAGACTATGGTCAACGTATACGTAACATGACAATAAAGATGGGTTTCGATCAAATCGTAATATATGATATCATGTGTGAGTTGAATTATTTTCGTTTTCTTATGATATCATCTCTGAGTTGAATTATTTTCGTTTTCTTATGGGTTTTGTCATGAGAACTATTTGTTGAATAGTTCATTTCACTTTGCGTGAGGTTTCTCCTCTTAGAGGATTTCCTAATCATCTTCATAGAGGTACAACCATTTAAAAACCCAAACATATATATTTATATTTTGGAAAAAAATGTATTTTCATTTCAGGCAAAAGAAATATACATTTGTAGATGCTAGAAGCACTGTGAAGAGAGGTTCAATTGTATTTTATGGAATTCATCATCATTGTTTTCCATTTCAAGCTAGTTATGATGTTCTTATTTTCATATGCAAGTTATGAGACTATTACATACATATTGAAAGTACTCCCTAACATCATATCAAAAAAACAATTTTAGATAAAATTCATTTGTCAATACGAATCATTAGGTGAAAATTGTTTTTAATGGATTTCATTGTTCATGTATCAAACAACATTGGTATATTACTTTCCCATATTTTTGACTAGGCATTGATTTCCTTATGCATCAAGAAGTTGAGGCAAGCACCAATACATTGTGTTTGTGATTGTATTATTTTAATAATGATGTTAATTTATGTGCCTTGATCAAAATTATCAATGGGAACAGATTATACAACAAAAGGGTCGACGAAATAAAACCAATGCCATTTAGAATGATTGATGGTTTGTATCAGGGCTTGAATATTTCTTTGTTTGGTTTCATTTGCTTGATTATTTGAAAGTCAACATTTTCACATAACTCTCGAGATATGGTTTTCTATGTAGTGAGATTACACACTTCAAAGTTGTGTAGGGCACAACAATACCATTAATTTGATGATTTTGATGATTTACAAGTTGGTCAAATTTAATATCTTATGTTTTCATTGAATTTTTCCTTGAGATAATATCAATAGGATTAATGTGAGCACTAAGAGGCCTTGGTAATTAGGATTTGTAAAAATTTCGTAGGAAAACCTTGTCTTGGTCAAGTTGTGCAATGGATGAATAAGCAAAAGAATTCAACGTAGATTAATTCCAACATAGATACAAGTCTACTATGAATAAGCAAAAGAATCCAATGTAGATTGCAATTGTAGGTAAATCTTTCATCTAAAGACAAAATATAAGTCTACATCTTTCTAACAAGTGTTATGAATATAAAATAACATATATGAATATAGGAATATAGAATGTAGGTTATATAACTATTATGTAATTATTAAAAAGTACAATTGGAAAGACATGATTGTGCATGAAGGGTCACCATAGGCATATAAAATCCAACACCTTCATTCATTTAAATCATCATTCAATTTTATGTATACATTTATTTTTTTCCAAATTGGAACAATCAAATATAAATGTGAGTTAAATCCTTCAAGATGTTAGGTTGTATCGTTTGTTGCATGTACCCACTCAATCATCGCATTCTTCCATATGTTTGTACCAGTCAGTTACCATGCCTCTTCTCCTTCATTGTTTATGTGGGAATTTTCTTCAAACCTTCAAACCCAACCGCCAGTTGCCATCATAGTCTAACTTCCTAACTATTCTGCTACAAGTTCCTACATACTATAGAAGAAGATGATGGAAGGTATAGATGGAAGTCAAAATTTTGTAAAACAATTAGGAAGGACTTTCGAAATGACAATAAAGGATAGTGTCAACCTGAAAGGTGAAGAATATAGTCATAAGGAAATTGAAGAAAATTAGGATGGTTGCTTGTCCAATGAAGAAAGCAAAAATGAAAAAGTTGAGGTCGAAGATAAGTTTTCAAGACTCGGATTTCAAATTCAAACTAGAATGTGAAATTAATAGAAAACAGAGTGCTTCCAAAGAGGATGCTAACAATGAAAAGCATATCATGACATGCAAGAGATATCTATCCATAAATAATGACAATGAAAATCCAAAACATAAGAAGTGAAAATGTTTCTCTACCTTCAAATAATAATAATGATATATTGACTTCTCACCAATTTGTGCTTATGGCCCTTGAATATGACAAAGATAGTGCAAAGCATGAGTAGACCATTGAGAGTGAGAGTTGATATGGCAACATGAGGTGCGATTCAATGGAGAAAAATCATGACTTTAAATCTTCTTTGACAAACTTTTGTGTGCAAGAGAGAGAACTAGTGAAGGGATTTATTAATTCAATGTCCAAAGCATTGCATTAACATAAAGAATAGTGTGATTTGTAGAAGAGTATTAGTCTGTGAAATAGAGAGAGTACATATTGATGAGAAAGAAGAGAGTGCCATCAAGTGGGAAGTTGAAGGTCACATGAATGAATCCATAGTTTGTGAATTCAAGGAGCCACTGGTTTTAGAGATCATGATTCTAAAGTAGAGAAAAATGTGAAACTGAGTGTAAAGGGAGGTTAACCATCCCAAAATAATGGCTCTAGTAAACCAATCTCATTAGTTAACGTGATTGATTATGTTGGCTTGAAACCTTATATCACTATGGTGACTTAGTTTCATAAGGTATTGATCAACTACTCTATCAATGACTTTGATAATCCAAAAGTATGTTGAAGTGTGTCAAAAAACAATTCCCTTATCGATTTGCGACAAAGGAACTTGAAACATGAAAGGAGCCTGGGGCTTATGCTTTATCATCTAAATGAAACCATACTTTTGCATAAGAAAAAAATAAAATTATAAATATATATGTGTTGCTTAATATGATCTACCAGATTTGACATAAACATTAAAATATATTTGAAACATTGAATGCACGATATAAAGTTCAAAATAATTCTTTTATTGACACTTCAAAGACAAAACATTTAGAAAGGAGTAGCAATGTTATGAATATAAAATTATATCTGTAGTGGACTGGGATGGGGCAGTAGGCTTTTTCAATGGGGCCTCATAGGATAGAGGCTCAAAGTGCGGGGCTGGAGCTATACTGAAATGTCCATTAATGGACACTTTCAAACTAAAATTAAATTGCGGAAAAGGAACAAACTCAAAAGGGGAATTGTTGGCACTCTGGTTAATATTATTGTTTGCTTATCATAAACAGGTACCAAGGTTATTATTGATGGGTGACTCCAAGGTTATCATCGATTGGTTTAACAATGATAATAATTTACAGGTGATATCTTTGCAATACTAGATGACAAAGATTAGATCGATGAGTAGTCAATTCCAGCAATATATAGAAACTACAATCAAATTGCGGATTGACTATCTAAGGAAGCTTTGTTTTTAGAGGAAGGAGATTTATTTTGCTCACACGTTACTGATGGACAACAAGAAATATATGAAAAAATCAATATCAACCTGTAGAATTCCATGTATTTTTGAATCAATTTGTAAAAAGAGACATAAAGAAGATATATTTCTTTTTGTTTTTGCTAAATACAATTATGATATTTCAGCAGGCTGAACAATACTTGAGAGGAAAAATAGACAAGTTTGTTTAGGAACATATACACTTTTTTGTATTGACAAGTTTGTTTAGGAACATATACACTTTTTTGTATTGATCTGAAAAAAACAGATTATATATTATACCAATATAAGTGTTTTTTCTATTTCTGAAAAAAAAAATTATATTATAAATATAAAATTATAGCAATGTTATGAATATAAAATTATATTATAAATATAAAATTACATTATAAATATAAAATTACATTATAAATATAAAATTACATTATAAATATAAAACTTAGTTAATAATATAAAATCTATATAATTATTAAAAACTACAATTTTAAAATGGTAAAGACACAATTATACATAAAGAATCATCGTAAGTAAATAAAAATCAACATCTTCATCATATAAATCATCATTCAATTTTATATAGACATTTATTTTTATTCCAAATAAAAATAAAAATATGAGTTTTATACAACAACAAAATAAATAAATTAAAACTTTTAATATTAGTTTCCAATTTACAAAATAAATAAATTAAAACTTTCAATAATATTAATATTAGTTTTCAATTTAACATCATTCTTTGTCATATTTTTTGACATAGAGTTTTGAGCAAAACCCTATAGGAGATGGTGGCGGCCTCCTCCGTAGCTCTCTACGCTCCTTCGCGAGAGCCTGGCCATTCTCGGCCCCGAACTCTCCCTCCTCTGTACGACGCTCAGGCGACCCCTCCGACTCCCCGTCTGGAGCTCCTCCCTCCTCCGTTCCGTTGTCTCCAACAGCAGCGACAGGCTCGTCCTCTGCTGTTCCGCCAGAGCCCTCTCTGACCTCCTTCAGAGACGCGGTCTCTCAAGGCCACGTTTCTGGCTTTTCTCATGTGGTCTGTGAAGCTCTAGATCCAGTGATCCCTGTACCTTAGGAAGCGACGGTTCGTGAAGGATTCTTTAGATCTAATTCTTTGTTTTGCAGGTTTAACGGCCTTTGGCCTCGCCTGGCGGATCTGCACTCTTGGATTGCTTCAAAATGGACTCCCCTCCTCGAGGAGGAAGCTCATGTTCGCCCGTGTGTAAAAGGTTTCTTCGTAGTGATTTTTGCCTCTGCAAAGGATAGAGATTTGATCTACAGTTCTGGGCCTTGGTTCTGGGGTAGGTTGGGTCTGTCTGTGCAGCTTTGGACCCCTTCTTTCGACCCCTCCTCAACATCCATCCCTTCAGCCCCCGTGTGGGTAAGGCTCCCTGGCATGCCTATTCTTTTTTGGGGTGAGTCTTATCTCAGCCATATTGGGAATGCTCTTGGCAAGTTTCATAGTAGCAGTCCGAAAACTAAATGGGGCTTCATTACCTTTGCACAGATCTGTGTAGAGATGGATTTCAATAGGATTCCCAACGCGAATCACTCTTCAAGGGAAGAACTATTCTTGGACGCAGAAGCTCGACTATGAGAATCTTCAGTTTAGGTGCAGAAGTTGTTTTGAAACAGGGCACTTAGCCAACAACTGTCAAAAAATCCCCGAGAAAAACAAAAACCCAAAGAGTCAACGCAAACCCAGATGGTGGGCAGGAGCTCTTCTTGAGCATCAAAGCATAGAACCGGCTAATGATACCCCAAAAGAGGAAGATACAGAGGTTGTACCATAGAAAACAGAACAAGACACTTTTGTTCAGGAGCAAGTGCCTCCTTCCCCCAAAAAGCCCAAGGGGAAGGCTCAGGCAGAAATTGATCCAACCATAATGCCAAGCATATCGCAGTCCGAACACCAGATCTCAAGTTGGGCCGACTTAGTAGATGAAGAAGGTCTCGACTTAGCTGATGAAGAAGGCCCTCTACGACCAAAGGAAAGCCAATCTCATCAAAGCAACGAATGACAGTCCGTGTCAAAAAGGAAAAAAAAAACTTTCAAGTCAGAAAGGATGTAATGACCCATAGCTGAACCGGGTCGCTGAAATAGTATGGTTTTCCAAGCTTATTTATGTTTTAGTTCAATTAGGTTTGTCCCTATGAATTACCAGGAAATTTTTTTGATGTAATGAACCCAGTGGATTCCCCACTATTTTTTAATACAAAACATTAACCGTTTCTGTCAAAATAAACATAAAAATATTAATTTTCAATTTACAAAATAAATTAATTAAAACTTTCAATATTAATTTTCCATTTACAATTGAGATATTAATTTTTTAATTAATGATCAACTTGAACCTACATATTATTACTTTCCAATTTACAATTGACATATTAATTTTTTTTTTTTTTTTTTTTATGATAATCAACTTGAACCTACATATCATGATTTGTAAGGTAAAGGCATCTCGAGGGTTGACAAAGATCATATGATAACAATCTTTATAACTAAAGAATCTTGGGACATTAAGACACTTTCATACACAAACTATAATAATGTTCTTGGATTTTACAATGAAGTCATGAGTTGTTGTTGAATTTTATGACAAATTGTGCCTCTCAAGACTTACTTGCATATACAAACTATAATAATGTTGCATTTTACAATGAAGTCATGAGTTGTTCTTGAATTTTATGACAATTGTGTCTCTGTCCAGACTTACTATGGATGCTTAATAGTTCAAGAATAAATGTTCATGAGCTATGATTAGATTTATTGTTGATTGGATATATTTTTTTTAAAATAGATTTATTTTTATATTATAATTTATTTTATTTTTTAATAATGAATTAATAAAATTTGAAAATAAGTTAATTGAAAATAATTTTTTAAAATAGATTTATTTTTATATTATAATTTATTTTATTTTTCAATAATAAATTAACCAAATAAATTGATTTCTTTTAAATACATTGCTTTATCACCCAATTTTGTAAAACTTTTAAGTGCACTTCACAAGTCCTTTATGTCTTCCTAATATTGTGTCAAGCACGTTTATTTATTTATATCTAAGTAAAGTTTTTGTTTGGTGTAGAATTAGATAATTATTCTTTTATGTATATTGAAAATTTTAATATTTTTATTGCATATTAATGAAAATTTATATTACAAAGTCAAAGTTGTTAGTGTTATTAAAACAATTGATCTAGTTTTATGAGTTATTTATAAATCTATGTTAATTGAGTTTAGTTTAAGTGATTTTGGGATGGAGTGTTATTCTTTCCACTTAGGTTCTATTTCTATAAATGACATGTTGAGTTCAAAATGGGTATATTGTTGTAATGATTTTGAGCCCTATTATTAATTTAACCTAATGCCCTAAAGAAATTAAGATTTACTCTGGATACCATCCTCGAAATGAGAGGAAGTAACCAAAATCTTTCCTTACACATTATAACTTAGAAAAAAAATCATTTATAACTTCATACTATATATCCTACATTTTATTTATAACTAGACAAAATATCGTTTATTATTTTTGTTTTGTATAGAATTGGATGCAACTAATGTATGTTTGTTCCAATAAAATATTATTTATTATTTTTGTTTTGTATAGAATTGCATGCAATGAATGTATGTTTCTTCCAATCTTTTTTTTGACATATTTGTTTAATGCACATTGGACATTTTAATATCTCTATTTCATCACAATGAAAACTTATGTTTTCTTCACAAAGTCAAATTTGTTAGTGTTATTTGGCAATTTAATTAGCAAATAACTTTGAAGTTTTATATGTTTTGTTTGGAAGATCTCGTTATCATGTTTTGAATATGATTTATTCTTCTTGATTAGGTTTCTATATAGTTGGTATGTTCACTAGAACATAGAATCATCTATGAAAGATCCCCAAGGATATTTAAATTAAAAAGTGACAAAAATGGGATTTGATGTTAGTAAGCTTAGGTGACAATCAAAACATATGAACTGTGAAAATATAATGGAATTATAAATTCTTTATGCTTATTTAAGGTTATATTTTATTAGTATAAACTTGAATTTTGCATTATTTAGAAAATTTGGTGATTACCTACTTTATCACGTATTATGTTAGATTTGTTATATCACATTTTTCAGTGTAGGTAATGATCTCAAATTTACCTTGAGTATATGGATTTCAACTTTACCTTTAGTATATGGATTTTGTACTAACTCTTATCACATGAACCCTCATTAACTAGAAGAGTGTGTGACATTTTTAAGGAACTTCCATGTACCCAACACTTGTCTAAGAGATGAAGCCTCTCATTTTTTATGGTGATTCCTATGTACTAGTTATGCTTATTTATGTAGCTCCTTTCCATAGTTTAGACATGTGAGTGGGATTTACTCCTTCTTGATTTGAGTTATTAGGTGATGTAGCGTTCCCAACCTCCAATTGATCAACATTATGGGCGGAATACACTTTAAAACATAAGATTTTATGCTTACTAATTTCTTGTAGCTTACCAGCTACAAATCACACACAAATTTAACCATGTTGATAGATACCACTGTTCTAAATGCATCTAACAACATATATTAAAACACGAATTCAATTGCTCAAGCAAACAAAAAACACACAACATTCATATAAACCATTTAAACAACAAAATATCATAATAAACACAATGGAGAACTTATATGTCAATAGATAACCAACTGATTGCATAAAAAGGATGAATCTCCCAGTAGTAAGCATTGCTATTCGTTTTCTCTTGACAAAAATCCACCCCCGAGCTGAGGCTATGAGTCCATAAGGAAATTCGTCCCTCTGGCTATCCATTCTCCACACACAACAACCCCAAAATCAAGGTTCCTCTATGTTCCCCACAACCTGCACAAACCACAGAATGGGATCCCCCCTCACTACCCACAATCCCTCGAGCCTTCCCACTTCCCTCCAAGGCTCCAGTGCATTTTATTGATCAAGAATCCTCCCATCTCCTCCAGGAGTTCTCACAATAGCCCTCACAAGGCTCTTGAGTAATTTTATCAACATAAAAATGTTTCACAGGATTACAACCCAATTTACAAGCACACAGACCTCTTTCTAAACATTAAAGACAGCCCAACAATGGTTTCCTTCAAGCCCAACATGGTTGGTACTCTTCCCAACACTCCTCTCCTCTCTTGTTGTCCAAAAACTACAAGTAAAAACTACTCTCCATGCAAAAATGTGACTGTCCAAAAACTGCCCCCTTGGCCATACAAATTTCCTCTCTTTTCTTGCTTGTTTGACTTGATTTACACTCTTCCCCAAGTTGATTTTACTTCATTCCATGCTCCCCACTAACTATTGGATGTGACTTCTCACACCCGCCCTCTTATATGAGTTTAATTATTAGCTTTGGGAACACTCAAAAACAATTTAGAAGGTTAGACAAACATATAATAATTCAGAAATGTGGGTTGGATTAATACCCATGAATAATTCCCCCTTGGACCCCCTCTCTCTTTTGGAAACATAGTCCCCCATCATTCTTCATCCATTTTGTATTGCAGCTAGCAAGTATTATTTTTATTAGTTATTTCACTGTACATAATATACCATTCGGCCTTCGGCCACATTAAACCAATACGAGCTCTTCACCCCAACACATCGGCTCGCCGACATAAATCACATTTATACAATTGTATTATGATTCGCGAGGATTAAAACTAGGGATGTTACATCCCCTCCCCCTTAATTTTGCATTGTCCTCAGTGCACATCACCTTACAAGTGTACATTCACATTTCAATTATGGCTCCCTAGCCATTAATCAACATATAGGCTCTCCGGTCGAAGATCACACGTGTATTCTCTCCTAAACAAATTTGCATAGGCTCTTAGCCAAAAATGATAGATGCATGGGCACCTTCGCCCAAAAAATATACATACATAGACACTTTGGCCCAAACACCATATATACTTAAGCTCCCTGGCCCAACTCGTGTAAGATAATTTCACAATTCATCATTTTGGTAGCAATTTCAACCAACAGTATTTTATTTTTTGCGGCCTGCACCACCTTTCTCTGGCTCCAACTACAACATTCTTCACACTTTGATGGTTCCCACAACAATTCCAACTGGCAAACTCTTGTTCCCCTCAACCTACACAACCCAAAGAAGTGTATCCCTTCTCTACATTGCAGTCCTTTAGGCTGTACCACTTCCCTTCCATGGTTCTAGTACAAGGTCGGATAGGAAGTCTCTAAGTTGTGGCTCCAGGAACTCCAGTTGCAATATATTTTATAGTCAAGTAATTCCCACAACAATTTCAACCAACAAACTTCCATTCCCCTCAACTTGCACAACCCAAGGAAGTGTACCCCTTCTCTGCACTGTAGTCCTTCAAGCTATACCACTTCCCTTCCATGGTTCCAGTACCAGGTCGAACAAGAAGTCTATGAGTTGTGGCTCCATGAACTCCAACTGTGATAATGGAATATTCAACTATCAAATAGTTGCAATTGTTCCCCTTGCACAACATCGCAACACAACTCTGGTGGAAAGAAAATATACAATCATGACATACAATCTCATGCAACTGTCCATAATAATCAAAACATAACATAATCAACTTAACCATACGTAGTGACGACTAACCAGGCACACTAAAGCATTCAGTCCCATAAAAACACAGATGCAGAGACGTCATCTAAGCATAACAAGCAATAAGGAATAAGGGAAAATTTAAAATGCATTGAACAACAATCAACCTATCTTTAAGAATAATTAACTCAGTGATTACAATCACGTATTCATGTGGTTGTTGCTCTATCTCACGAGCATCCACAACATGAATTTAGCTCATTGTTCTTTTCTTGACACACGCTTATGATTCCAACCACCATGTCATGTACATTCTTGAGTTCCCTCACCTTTTCTACACAATCCCTCGAGCGATCCATCATTTTCCAAGGTGTTCTTGGGCAAGGGGAGTGCCAAACTCACTACCATATTTTCTCTAGAAATTTGTAACGCGTGGCAATCATAGGGTTCCAGTGTCATAGCAGTAACCTCCTTTCCAAGCTTTTTATTTTTAATAGGAATCATATCATCTGTATCACACACATACAAACATCATGAGATATCATCATAGCAATTTTACATATTAATTTCCAAATCTGTTTTACATATAGGAGACTAAGTTTCCCAAGCACAAGATTTATTCTCAAGACTTCTGGCTCTTGTAACAATATGCATCTGTCTTCCTTGTGGGATTGCACCACTATTGTATCCAAGACCATTTTTCCTGCAATTTTTCTCATTTAATTCAGCCAAACAAATTGTTATCATATCATAACAATTTTCAATTATTAATTTTCTCATATTGTTTTTTACAGGAAAACAAAATTTCCTAGGCATGCGATTTTTTCTCCTTATGTTTTGATCTTGTAGTTGTAGATGTCGGTCTTCCTTATGGGCTTACATCCCTGCCATATCCAAGACCAATCTTCCTACAATTTTTTTTCTCAACTTTCTTGCAGCCAAACAAGATTGTTAGCACTCATGCACACTTTCAACAGTTCATGAAATGATATCAAAATTGTAATTTACAAGCAATTCAATCATTTCCAACCATTATTCACATTAAAAATGAAATTCAACCACTAATCATACTATCTAGAATGAAACCATCGTTCACTGCAATATATGAATTTAGTCAATGAAGTGATTTTTTAGAATTATATTATCTAACATTTTCATTACTTCCAACTATTATTCATATTAAATGGAATGAAACCACCATTCCTCACATATGCATTACTAGTACCCAAACTTTTCATAATGTAGTCAACCATTACCAATGTGCCAATTCCCATGGCTGCATTTACCCCAAGGCATCATTTGTTTTCTTATGGATGGATACCATAAGCAACAATATCATCATGTTATAATCATTTTTCCTGGATACACAATCCATAATTAGTTTTATTCTATATCATAGTTGTTGAATTTTCACTATTCTAGGCTCAAGCATGAGGTTTATTTCATTTAGCATGTACTTGTACCATAAACAAATGCAACAACACCATACACAAGTGTTGCAATTACCAAGGTCACAAAACGAATTACCATGCATAAGAACACAAGGAATATCCTGGGAAACCCTTCTACTCAAGGGAAGAAAACCCAACAATCCTTTGCTATATTCTCAAGAGAAGATACCCCAACCATAAAACCCTAATGCACACAAGAGGGTGCTCTAAAACCTTGGAAATAGCGCCCAAAAGAGGTGTGCACTTCAGCCTTAAATGCACTTGCTGAAATTACGGAATGTCAAGTGTGTGTTTCCTCAATGGGGAAATCACCTCTATTTATACAAGACTAGACACATCAATAGGTGTGTCTATTGGCACAACAGGGTCGACCTCAATAACTCATAAATATAATTAATTATTATAATAAACCTTAATTATCTTTCACATATGGTGGGGTCGACTTGTACCCTTTACATCACAATTAGGGTTACAAGTAAATCTTACACTTAGACAATATAGAAATGGATCCACACGTCCACTAGTGTTCAGCCACTAGGGACACGTCTACCCATGCTTAGCCACACAGACATCATACTCAATAGATCTCTATCTCAACTGAGTCCACAGGATAATCATCTGGAGTACCACATCAACTCAACTCTCACATAGAGGAGAACGATACACCCATCAGATGGGCACACCCAACACTAGGGGACAACTCAACTCTCACATAGAGGAGAACGATGCACCCCATCACATGGGCATACCCAACACTGGGCTCTCAAAGAGGTTGAATCAACTCAGTCATAAAGGAGAACGTATCCTAGAGAATGTCACACGATGCTGCTATCATTAACACTCCCTCTCAGCTAGGGAGGCATTCTCCACCAGGAAAAGTCTGTCAAAAAAGTACTCGAACATCATTATGGCAAGCAGTTTGGTGAAGATATATGCAATCTGCTCATGTGTAGGAAGGTATTTCATGTGTACTTCTTTCCTTTGCACCATGTCTCTGATATAATGGTATTTGATCTCAATTTGTGAAACACGGGATTCACAGAGAGCTTCACATAGCTCTAGTTATCACAACGAATAATGGTAGAATCCATCTCATGATCAAATAAATCTGTAAGGAGCTTGTGAATCCACACTTCTTCATGGACTTCCACACTCAATGTTATATACTCTGCTTCTGCGGTACCCAAATCCACAAAGATTTGTTTCCTGCTGCACTAGGAAACCATGGCAGATCCCAAGGTAAAACAACAACCAGATGTGCTCTTCTGGTCCACTGCGCTCCCTGCCCAATCTGCATCGGCATATCCCTGCAATCTCATGTCTACACGAGAGGCATATCTCAGGCCATATCCAACTATGCCTCGTAGGTATCTCAATACATGCTTTGTTGTTATCCAGTGAATCTGTCTCGACTGACTCATGAACTGACTAAGTACATTCACTGCATAACATGCATCAGGTCTGGTGTTAACCAGATACATCAATGATCCAATCATCCATCGGTATAGATGTGGATCAATATTGCTTGAATCAGTATAAGCCTTGTTCATTTTCTTAAGATCCATCACCATCGTTGTAGGCATGGATTTGCAGTATGTCATACCGAATTTCTTCAATATATCCACTGCATATTTTCCTTGACTCAGGAATATCTCATCAGTCCTCTTCCATACTTCTAGTCCCAAGAAGTAATGCATCATACCCAGATCCTTCATCTTGAATTAAGAAGTCAATGCACGCTTGAATTCAACAATAAGTCTTTTTGAACCGGTGAGGAATAAGTCATCAATGTACACAACCAAGATCAGGCACTCGTCACCAACAATGTGATAATATAGGTTTGGATCAACAACACTCTTGTGATAACTGCCTGGGGCCGACTTCTCATTCTAGGTATTTGTCTGTTCAGTATATATTATTATTTATGGCCGACTTCTTCTCTTGGAAGCTAATAACCTAATATAAATTACCTTCTTGAGCCGACAAGTCTTCTAGGGTTATTAGCCAACTCATTAGGGTTTCTTCTTTCTTCTCAGAGTATTATATCCTCGTCAGGTTTACACGTGGAGGTAAATACCTCCCGCAACTACCATAATATCAACACTCCCTCCTAGCTAGGGAGGTATTACAGGTAATGGTCTTGAGCACAAAAACATACCATTCACCCGGTAGAATCAACATAGTTGTATAGACTAGATCATGAGCACCATCATCATCATCAGCTGCATCATCTCTCGAAACCATACTCTATCTGAGTAATTAGACATGATGCTCACTCCACAGAGTGATACAAGAGCCATTCTTCTAATCTAGAAGAGTAAATGTTTTGAACCATTTTCTGTCTGGAAAATCTCTGTTCATCATTCATCTGGCTAATAATTATTTCCAATAAACTACTAATAGTCTTCAAGGCAATCAGAACAAAATAGAACAGAACTGTGTCTATCCATAGTAGTACATAACTACACTCCAGTGGTACACTACCACACCAAGTAACACACAAGTACTTGATCAACAATGTATAGTCACGAATAGTGGAACACATCCACCACAATAGTATACATCTACTTTCATACAGTCTTCATAACAATCATCTGATATCAACCTTCACAAAAACAATGTTATGATATAAACTAAATCATTTGGGCCAATCTTTCACTCACATATGTGAGATCTGAAAGAATATCTGCCCTCAGAGTAGAAAAATGAGATATCTGGACTATTCTTCTCAAGCAAGGAAGAATAATTGTCCTGTCTTCTGAACCTGGACCATTCCCCACCCTGGGCCATTCTTCCTACACTAATCAAAGTGCACCCTTGAGAGAATGTATAAACCCTAAGGAATGCTTGTCCCTAATTGTTGAGCCTGGACCATTCCCCACCCTGGGCTATTCCTCCTACACTAATCAAAGTGCACCCTGGAGAGAATGTATAAACCCTAAGGAATGACTGTCCGGACCATTTCCTCTGTTAACCACAAGAGGAAAAGACTGTCCTGTATCAACCTCCAAAACAAACCATTCCTCATGTTAACCACAATGAGAAATCGTTGTCTGACGAGGAGGGACATTCTTCTTGAGTAACCCTCAAGAAGAGAGACTTCCCTAGACCACTCCCCATGTTAACCACAATGGGAAGTCGTTGTCTATGATACATCAACAATCTAGACCATTTCTCATGTTAACCACAATGGGAAATCACTGTCTGTCAGAAATCTCAATCCACTTTCCGAACAAGAAATAATTTGTCCAAGTTGGACTATTTTTCAATCTTGAAAATGAATGTCCTCAATAATGTGTTCAGTGCTCCCCCCCAACCTAGGAGTCATCTCTTCCTTTTTCAATAAGGAAGTTGTCTCCACGAGCTCCAACTTGAGTATGCAAACTCTTTCATCTCGGATAGAAGCTTTACCAAAATGTTTTCTTATCTGCTCATATGTGGAGACATGTATTGGAGAACCACTTTCTCCTTTCTGGACTTCATCACAGATAATGTAATGCTTGATTTCAAAATGTACTTTAGTCTGGAACATTTTCTATGAAGGCTTCATGTATAATAAAGTATGTCATTGTTGGAAAATTGGAACATATCCATGTGGCACTTATTCTGTTATCATGAGATTTGATCTATTGAGTAATCATCTTGATACAATATCTCTATTATAGAGAATATTCACCACGCTTCTGTTGTGCATTGGAGGTTCTTCACCAAGTTATCTTCTTCCATCTGTGTATAGGAGTCTCTTTCGGGTATGCCTCAAAGTCTTGAGGTCGATCTTCATATGCTCTTTATTCAATTTCTCTGGAGAACAATGTTTGCATTCATCTTGATGTAGCACTCCAACCTATGGATGATATAATGACTCATGTAGAGGTATGTCTGGATTACCGGAACGAACAATCGTCATAGTCTTCGCCCTCCATCTAGGAGAACCTCTAGTTCTAGATCTTACAATGCTTTCATTCATAAGTCTTCAATATACTGTTCTTCATCACAACTTTCAGTTCTTTTTTATTGCTTTCATATTAGGCTCGAAGTCTTGTGATTCTCGATACAATGACTGGTTGTTCAGGCTTCTCTTCTTTCTTGGAATCTTCATGTTCTTCCTCATGTTTTTCTTTAGATTTTGGGTCCATGGAGTTTCTTATAGATTCCATGCCCTAAATATTCCACTTCTTTTTTATCATAGGATCACGGATCTGGATGGACAACCATGGATACTTTAAGGCTTCTCTTCGAAGAATACTTCTTCTGAGGTTGAACTGGACACGTACTGTCTTTAATGGCTTCTACCATGGATATATACTTCATCATATTCAATGGATCATAAGATTAGCTCCCTCCTAATCCTTGCTTCATGTATGAGTGCATATAATCGGCTCCCTCCGTCTAACAGAGTCCATGCTTCTTTTTGCATCCTTGTTGTCTTCTACAATATATAATTGGCTCTCTCTGTCTAACAGAGTCCACGCTTTCGTCTTGTTGTCTTCTACAAAATGTCATAAGTCTTTCTCCAATTTCCTCTTGATTGTTGGCTTCTTTCTGTCTTTTCTTCTTCTAAGTCTCTTCATGATTGATTCGACTTATCTTGCAATAGCTTCCACATGATCTGTTTGATGTATTTCATTCTTTCATGTATTATCTAATGATATCAATCCTTATCTTTTTGTTCTTCTATCGGTATAGTTCTTCTTGGAACACATTATCTTCCAAGAGATAGATATACAAGATATGTATAGAGACGAAGCAAACAAGATATGTACAAGAAGAGTATTGTTACCTTTAGAAGAAGAAGTCTCTTTTGTCTTGCTTAGTCTTCTTTGTAGGTTCCTTTTCTTCAACAACTAATGCTTCGTGTTTCTCCTTCCTTTTCTTTAGCTCAGGACATTGATTCTTGTAGTGGCCATACTTTCGACAGTTGAAGCGTTGTACTTCTGAAATGTCTTTCTCTTGATTTGACTTCCTCCTTGAACCAAACTTCCTTTTGTTCCTGAAATTCTTGAATCTTGAAGAAGACTTGATCATCGTACTTTTTTGGGGGTTTCTCTTTTGCACTGATCCTTGATTCTTCTTGAGAACAGCAAGTCCAAAGTTATTCAAATGTCGTATACTCCTTCCTTGTGTTCATGCTTGCGGCAAATGCATCCCACATATTCGGAGGACCATTGAGTACTATGTTTACCAATTCCTTCTCTGAAGTGATCTCTTCAATAGCTTGTAGTTGATCTCTTAACTGGGAGATCCTCACAAAGTATGATGTTATATCGTCATCATCATTCATCTTCATGTCATGGAGCTCATTCTTCAAACTCATAAGTTGTCCAATGTTTCTGATTGAGAAGAGATTTGTTAGGGCATCACACATCTTCTTCGATGAGTCAAGATGGGAGATGTAGGGTATCAAGTGGTATTTTATAGATTCCACTATGATACCCATGGCATTGATGTCACCGTCTTTGAACTTCCCCATAACTACAACGTTCTGTGATTCCTTCTCTTTTCCTTCTTCAAACTTTGGTTCCACGATCTTTCCTTTTACGATATCCATCATTTTATTCTTGGAAAGGATGAGGTCAATCTTTGTCTTCCATGCTCTGAAGTTAGAGGCTCCATCTAATTTGTTCTCTGACTTCATAGAATAAGTCATGGTTGCTTTGACTTGGTCAAACCCTAGATTTGACCACAAACTCAACTTTGACGTCTTGGCTTGCTGAGAGTACCATGAGATGCTCTAGGCTAGGGTGCACTGATCTGTCCAGAGATTAGGTCAATCCCTTTACTTAAGGTGCCTCAATGAGAGGATTAGGGTTTCTGCAACTGCACTTGCTAGTAACCCTAGCGGCAGTGCTTTGGTGACTTCTCTTGCTAGGAAACCCTAGCGACAGTTCTTCAACGAGTTTAATATCCTTCTAGCTATGTTTCCTTCCAGTGGTTAGACTGAATGAAGGAGGTGTGGTCCCATAACCTGTTAGAATATAAGTGGATGTGCTCGTTTTACCATTGACAATATCTCTATTATCACCCAACCATAGGCTGAAGCCACCCTTCGAGAACCTTAACCTTGACAGAGAATCACTCCAGAAGAAAACCCTAGGCTATATAGCCAAACAAAGGGTAGCACACCTTTCCCCAAGGATAGCGCACCAATAAGAGATGATCATATAGTCCAAACCCTAGCCAAGAGATAGTCCAAGCGTAACTGCTAGCTGCAGCAGCTACAACGATAGTTGTCCTCCAAACCTGTGCAGAAACTAGGCAACTGCAGTGCGCACAAGTGCTGCTATATAATTTTGAGACTGCCTACCAGAATGAGAACTGGCCTCCTATATTTATACTAATTCTGGCTAACTTCCTGGGCCAACTTCTCATTCTGGGTATCTGTCTGTTTAGTATATATTATTATTTCTGGTCGATTTCTTCTCTTGGAGGCTAATAACCTAATATAAATTATCTTCTTGAGACGACAAGTCTTCTAGGGTTATTAGCCAACTCATTAGGGTTTCTTCTTGCTTCCCGGAGTATTATATCCTCGTCAGGTTTACACGTGGGTGTAAATACCTCCCGCAACTACCATAATATCAACAACATCAACTGGAGAAACTAGATCAATTGGATTGACTGGAACAATGGTTGTCTTCCTCTGAACTATTGAAGGGGGAGAAGGTATTATCTCGTTGTCAATCTCCATATGAGATTCTTTGGATCTTCGAAAGGCTATCTCTTCCTCAAAGATGAAATCTTTGATCACCTCAATCTGTCTCTGACCAGGGATGTAGATATGGTATGCCTTCGAAGATTCACTGTATCCCACAGATGTACCCTTTCTGCCTAATGGGTCTAGCTTGGACCTCTTCTCCTTGGGTACATGAAAGTATACTGGACACCCAAATATCCTGAAGTGTCCAACCTCAGGATTCACTCTGGTGAAGGCTTCTTCGAGAGTCATATTCTTCAAAATCTGGTGAGCACTCATGTTCTGAATGTTTATTGTTGTCATGGATGCTTCTTCCCACAAAATCATAGGTAGACATTGATCATGTATCATTTCTTTGGTTTCCTCAATGATGGTTTTGTTCTTCCTCTCTACAACCCCATTTTCCTAAGGGTTATAAGGAACTATTTACTCCCTCTTGATCTCGGCCTCGATATCAAAATCACTGAAATCCTTGGAGGTGTACTATCCTCCATTATCTGATCTTAGCACCTTGATCTTCCTTCTGGTCAGGTTCTCAACCTGAGATTTGAATTCTTTAAATCTTGCAAGGACTCCATCCTTGGTCTTCAAGAAATAAATCCATGTTTTCCAAGAGTGATCATTTATGAAGAGCACATAGTACAAATATTCGTTCAAGGAGGAAACAATCATTGGTCCACACACATCTGAATGTATCAAGTCCAAGATCCCCTTGGATCTATTCTCACTGCTCAAGAAGGACCCTTGACATTCTTTCCAAAAGCACAACCTCTGCAAACACCATTATGTTGAACATGTATATTGGGAAGGCATGTTACCATCTTCCCTAGAGCTGGAAGGGCTCTATAATGAATGTGAGAAAGTATCCTATGCCATAGCTCACTCAAGCTGATAGTATCATGTAACATGGCATGTATTGGTTGGACAATCAACTTGTATAAGTTGTTTTCTCGAACACCACTTACTCGGGCATAATTCATATGTGAGACCTTGTGCCATGCAAGAACGTTTCCTTCAGAAAAGGTAACTTTGTAGCCTTTATCCTTTAAGGAATAAATGGATATAAGGTTCCTTTTCATCCTAGGTACATATAGTACCTCACTCAACTAAAGGGGTATGTCGGAATCTAGTTGGAATGTAGGAATTCCAACCCCTTTCACATTATATCTGACATTGTCTCCAAGTACAACATGTAGACTGGTCTCTTTCTCAACAAGATCTGTTAGATGTTCTTTATATCCAGTCATGTGCCTAGAGGCACCACTGTCAATTAACCAAATATCATTGTCAGTAGGAACTGTACATGAGAGTGTTGATATGAATAAGAAGGCTTCATCTTTGATGTCTTCATATCTCTGATGTGGCTCTGGATCAACATCAACAATGGAGGCAAGTCGTCTTTCTTTCTCTTCATTGGTAGTTGTATCTGGTAAGGCCTTTTGTATCACACTCAATAGGTCATCCTCTTCAAGGGTGATTTGAAGTCTTGACTTCCAAGAATTGGAGTTGCTTGATCCATCAAGCCTATCTTCCTCCAAGGTTATGTTCCTCATGGTTTGCGGATTCTTCCACAAACCTTTAGAAACTAGCCTAGGAAACCTAATGGCGAGGCTAGAAATCTTAGGTTTCGTTGGACTTATCACTGCCAAAAATAATCCTAGAAGGTCAAAATAACACTGGTAATCTTGAAAACTCTTTCAATGGGTTACAAAACCCCTAAAACCGAAATTCTGCAGAAAATTGTGGAACCCTAGAAACCCTAGGGCCAAAAATCCAAAATTCTCAGAAATGCAATCTGAGAGTTTTTGGAGGTGTGTTGAAGGAGGTTGTACACTCCTATGCAATTTTTAGCCCCAATGTTTGAGTGGAAGGTGTTGAAACCACCCAAAAAGGAGAGGGTCATACTTTTTTTGGAAACCTTAGGAGGGTCGTACGGTTCTGCAGAAGAGAGGACGACTTTCTTTGAAAGATTGTGCAATGTATTCTTTCAAGTCCTAAGCTCTGAAACCATGTTGAATTTTCACTATGCTAGGCTCAGACACGAGGTTTATTTCATTTAGCATGCACTTGAACCATAAACAAATGCAACAACACCATACACTAGTGTTGTAATTACCAAGATCACAAGAAGAATTACCATGCACAAGAACATAATAAATATCCTGGGAAACCCTTCTACTCAAGGGAATAAAACCCAGCAATCCTTTTCTATATTCTCAAGAGAAGATCCCCCAACCATTAAACCCAAATGCACACAAGAGGGTGCTCTACAACCTTGAAACTAGCGCCCAAGAGAGGTGCGCACTTAAGCCTTAAATGCACTTGCTGAAATTCTGAAATGTCAAGTGTGTGTGTGTGTGTGTGTGAGTGTGTATTTACTCAATGAGGAAATCACCTCTATTTATACAAGACCAAACACGACAATAGGTGTGTCTATTGGCACAACAGGGCCGACCTCAATAACTCAGAAATATAATTAATTATTACAATAAACCTTAATTATCTTTCACATATGTTGGGGCCGACTTGTACCCTTTACATCACAATTAGTGTTACAAGTAAATTTTACACTTAGAAAATATAGCAAGGGATCCACATGTCCACTAGTGCTCAACCACTAGGGACACACCCACCTGTTTTTAGCCACAGGGATGTCATACTCAACATATCTCTATCTCAACCAAGTCCACAGGAGAATCATCTGGAGTACCACATCGACTCGACTCTCACACAGAGGAGAATGATACACCCATCACATGGGCACACCCAACACTAGGAAATGACTCAACTCTCACACAGAGGAGAACAATATACCCCATAACATGGGAATACCCAACACTGGGCTCTCTCACAGGTTGACTCAACTCAGTCACAGAGGAGAACATATCGTGGAGAATGTCACACAACACTGCAATCATCAACAATAGTATCATCATTTCATATATATATATATATATATATATATATATATATATCAACAAACTAATCTTAGTCTACACTCACGCCATATACATGTTCAATCATGCCCACATGCACCAATGCACCAATGCACCAATGCAGATCAATATGCATTAAAAATTAATCTTATCATGCCTATTTCATGTACATGCATTCTATCTTTATTATATTCATCATGCACTCCAAAGCATATCTATTTCAGACTTAATTTAATTATTTGGTTGTTGTTGTCGATGGTTGTCCTTGAATTCTTGTAGAACCTCACTACCCATGTGCACTACCATTATGCTCAATTGTGCACCACTGGGCCCTATTCTAAATCTGTTATTCAAGCCCCCACTTGGATATTCTACATTTCCAACCACTAGATCCACTAGTGTTGCCATCTCACAACTGCTTCCTTTATGCAGAGAAAACTTGTCCCAACAGTTTTTGGCTATAATTCTCAATATCCATAGTGTTGTAACATGCACTATTTCAGTTGAATATTAACACTACAATCTAATTAGCCACTCCCCATTTCCTTGACCAAACCAGTCTTGAAACACCATTATCATTGATTGGCATTTCAACATTCCAAAATATTTCTTTCATGTCTTCTTTCTAATACTCTTTTCCACCCATGGATTTTATCAATAGTAAATACCTCTCTTTACTTCACTGAGTGATTCATTGTGAAGCACTTCTTGGCCAATCAATACCACTCTTCTCCAAATGGAAATGATACACTTCTCCCTTTTCACATGTACCTTGCTTTTGTTGTGCACTTTGATAATAGAGGCAACTTTCTTGCTTATGTACTTTCAGACAAGAGTTGCTAGATAATATCTAACAATCCCTTCTTCTTTCACTTAGATATGACTCATCCAATTCATGATTCACACCTCATCTTATGATGTCCTTGTGAAGCAATCCTTCACACAACATTCTCTGCTAGAGTGCTCCTTTGTTTATTAATCAACGCTTCATTAATAATCTCAACCTCTTTTTACTTTTCCAAATTACTGCACTTCAAATTTTCTCGTACACTTATGCATAAGAAATATAATGTGTTTACGTACTCTTCCTTACCTAGCAATCACCTCTGGCACTTAGCTCTATTAGCTGGGAATGTTTCTCCAAATTTTGGCATTATTTGGAAAAATCCTTATATCAAGTAGTTGCATGGTCCATGGAATCCAATTCCACTCTCTCCTGCAAATTTAGGGAGAAACCTAATGTTCCCCTGGGTAAATTAGACCTTCTATCATGATATCCTCTGGATTATCTTTCCAATGGCCATACTCATGCTTCAATCTGATTTATGATCCAAAATTTATGGTTTCCTGAAATTCCATTCTACTCAATGACGTCCTTCAAGTCCACTAGAAACCTTCCTTCTGATTCCTTGAGAAATTTTAAGCTCAAAACTAAATTTTGAGTGGATATCTAGATTATCCTATACAATAGCTTCCCAATGAATTCCTTCTTGCTTAATTCTTAGCACTGAGCACAAATTTATAGGCAATTGAAGATTTCCAATTCAACCCTTTTGTGCACCTTTCTTCTTAGTGCAATTGATCTTGAATTCAAACTTTGGCTACCTACATAGGTAAACATATAGGGAAACCAAGAAAATTTTTCTTCATGACATAGATAATACTTTCAACACTTAATTCACAACAACTCTCAGATTTCCAAACTGATGCTTCGGTCAAAACGTGCAACAACCTAGAAATGACAACTTTGCCCCCTTTGCACTTCCTTTTGTCTTAGCAATTTTAGCCCTGTTTATGCCTCCCTACACCAATTAATTTGGGATTTTGACACAATATCAATTGGGTATTTCCATGACTAAATTCTGAATGATCTGCCAAAATTTATCCCTTAATCGGGCTCCGGACTGCTAGTTACAACCCACGAGAGTTTTGTTTGTTTTACATTTTTATCCATGTATGCTACAAGTGTCTTATTTCTCTTTCTGCACATTGCTACTTACTCATATCTCAAATATAAGTCCATGGTTGTATTCTATGGTTCAATTTGTTTCCATAGACTTCTCCTATGCCCCAAACAAACTTTTTGAGCAAGGAGTTATTCCCTTTAGAAGTAAACTGGTATAAAAAATATTACCTTGATTGTTTCACCTGTAATTTTCTCATACGAGCTTTGTTTTGCGCCTAAGATAGATCGTTGGAAATATCTCTTCGAGTTTTGTTATTTAAGCTACAAAAACACAATGTGCCTTGGAAAAATCTATTCTCATGGGTTTTGTTCAGCTAAAAATGTCATTTAAGGCCTCAAAATCGCCCCACAAGTTAATGACCCTCAAAAACCCAAAAAAATCATAGAAATTTGACTGTTTTTAGTGTTTTAACAGTCTTTTAATCGGAGTTGGTGATCTAAAATCGGAAGAAATCTGGACTGTTGATTTGCTCTACATTGACGATCGATGATTTCTTTTTGTAAAACCAACTTTTCCATTGATCTCCCCGACACCCAATCATCGGCCATTGACCATTGGTCGTTCCTCCTTGCAAACCAAAACTGCTTGTGAATCTCTCCAGTGTTTGATCATCGACCATCGGATAATTATCTTGGAAAACCAAGAATGCTCATGAATTTATCTGATGCTTGATCATCAGCCATCGACGATCAGAGAAATTCCTCGACAACCACTTGCCTACAAATCTTGTTGATCCCCTAGCATCGACGATCATCCCTTTGTTGATGTGGCATAACACTTAGATGTTGATGTGACATGACTATCATCCCAAGGCATCAACTTTGTTGACATAGCATGACACATGGATGCTGACGTCATCATCCTCTTTTCTTTCATCGATGATCGACCAGTTCTCTTGGAAGACTTAAAACACTCCACTAAATATGATGACACTCAATCATCGACCATCGACCATCAAAGATTTATCTCGGAAAAATGAATACTCTCATCAAATTTTGTTGATCCCCAATCGTCAGCCATCGACGATCAATGATCCCATTTGGACATATGAAACCTTCACCAATTCTACCAATCCTCAACCATCAATAATCAACGAGTTTTGTTGGCAAATTTTGACACTTAGAACATTTGGCCAAAATCCAGGTGAATCTGGGTTTTCAATCTCTCACTCAAGATGATCTTGTTCGTCGATTCTACTCCAACCTTCCAAATGACCGAAACTAATCAATACCATTGATCTATCTCATTTCTCCAATTGCTGAAATTAATCTCATTCGTCAATCTGACAAACTTTCCAAAATTCGAAAACATTGGAAAATTTTAAATTTATTAAAATGAATCTCGATCGTTGATCGTGAGATCAAAAGCAATCTTAGTCGCCGATTCTTTAAACTCTCCTAGATTCATCGACCTCCATTAAAACAAAAAAATTAACCTTGCAGGTTGAATCTAGCTCTGCAATTCGGTTGATTCACACCATTAAACGTCTCAGATAGTTCTAGGTAATTTAAAACTCGAATTTTCCAATAGGGGATTTTCACTATGGTTCTCCACTGTTTTCCCCCAAATTCACTTAGACTGAAGTATGTAGCAGCGAACTTCTTGGCCCATACGGGTCCAGTGTTTAACTTAAGCTCTGATACCACTTTGTAATGTACCCAACCTCAAGTTGAGCAACATTACGGGTGAAATACACATTAAAACATAAGGTTTTCTGCTTACTAATTTCCTATAGCTTACTAGCTACATATCACACACAAATTTAACCATGTTGACTAATACCACAGTTCTAAATGCATCTAAAAGTGTATATTAAAACATGAATGCAATTTCTCAAGAAAAAAACAAACACACATCATTCATATAAACCATTTACACAGCAGAATATCATATTAAACACAACAAAGAACTTATCTATAAATAGATAACCAACTAGCTACACATGAAGGATGAACCTCCCAATCGTAGGAATTGCTATTCATTTTCTCTCAACAACAAGCCACCCTTGAGCTGAGGCTATGATTCCACAAGGATATTCGTCCCTCTGGTTATCCATTCTCCACACACAACAACCCCAAAACCTAGGTTCTTCTCTGTTTCCCATAGCCTGCACAACCCAAGGAATGAGATCACCCCTCACTACACACAATCCCTCGAGCCTTCCCACTTCCATCTAGGGCTCCAATGCATATGATTGATCAAGAATCCTCCCATCCACTCTAGGAGTTCTCACAATATCCCACACAAGGATCTTGAGTCATTTTCTCAACATAAAAACACTTCACATGCTAATTACAACCCAATTTATAGGCACATGTGCCTCTTTCTCAACATAAAACATAGCTCAACAATGGCTGCCTTCAACCCCAACATGGTTGGTACTCTTCCCAACACTCCTATCGTCTCTTGTTGTCCAAAATATGGAAGTAAAAACTACTCTCCATGCAAAAATGTGACTATCCAAAAACTGCCCCCTTGGCCATATGAATTTCCTCTCTTTGCTTGCTTGCTTGAATTGACTTACACTCTTCCCCAAGATGATTGTACTTCATCCCATGCTCCCCAATAACGATGGGATGTGACTTCTCTTACCCACCCTCTTACATGAGTGTAATGATTGGCTTTGGGAACACTCAACAACAATTTAGAAGGTTATACAAACATATAATAATTCAGGAATGTGGGTTGGATTAATACCCATGAATAATTCCCCTTGGACCCCCTCTCTCTTATGAAATCATAGCCCCCCCATCGCTCTTCATCTATTTCGTATCGCAACCAATGATTACTATTTTTATTAGTTATTTCAATGTAGATATTATACCATTCAGCCTTCGACCACATTAAACCAATACGAGTCTTTTCCCCAACACATCGACTCACCATCCTAAATCACATTTATACAATTACATTATAATTATTGGGGATTAAAACTAGGGATGTTACAAGTGAGGTCCCTAGCCCCTCAATTTAGATCAATGTTTGGATTTGACTATATTTTTGGCATTCTTCCCTTAGACATTATATTTCTACTTAGATCAACCTCAACATATGTGCTTTATTTGATCCCTTTGTTAGTTAAGATACCTCTGGGAAGTCTCCAACTTTCTCAAAATTTGTTAGATGACACACATAAGGATTTATTAGGTCAAATTTGATCTCCCCCTTCCATGTTATATACAATGTACCTCATACATGAGTTATATGTATTGATCTACGACTACCACCTACTTATGAGGGTAACCCACAAACTAGAGACCTCAAAATAAGTGAAAAACTCTCGATTTATGGAGAACTATCATTTTGTCGGCCAAACCCATAGATGAGTACTATTGGTGCAAGTGTTTCACCCAATGGTTGGTTATCATTTACTTTACGCCTTTATTTTGGTTCACTATAAATATCCTTCACTTTTCTTTGTTATGGGCTTCTCTCTAACTCTGTAAAAGCATCAATACTCTCTTGGATATGTGTTACAAATATTCTTAACTTCATTCTCAATCTCTTGGTCTACTTGGACCAACTATCTCTTCTAACCCTCTTCCAACAAAAGCTTTCCCTCACAATTTTATTCTCTCTATTAGTTTAGTTTCTTTCTCTTGTCACATTAATTTGATTGTATCCAAGGTTTATGCCTCTAGGATTTTCTTTAATTTCCCCCAGTGAAGGTTAATAACACACCATCTACAGGGATAATAGTTCACAGCTAAGGGAACACTTAATATTCCATCTTTGTTGTATGTTTTCATCTTATTTATATGGTAGATCTCGTGGTTTTTATATTGCTTTGTTTGGGAGATGTTGTCCAAATTATTTTGTTGGAGGATCAAGAACTTTGGATTGTTGCAAGAGGTTCAATTATTTGAGGTGGATATTCTATAGGTGATTTAGGCCTATGTAAGCTCAAGTAACATCTATCCTCTCTTCTATTTTCACTTTGGTTCAGTTTTATTCCATTTTCTTAGTTAAAGCACATAGTTTATTAAGAGGTAAATTTGGTTTCATTTCTAGTTCTATTTTCCATTTTGGCTAGAATATAGTACTTTGAAACCTAATCAAAATACCTTGTAAAATCAATCTTATCCCTAGGTGAACACTTAACTTAGTTTAATAAATCCATCTATTGGTTCTAACTTCTTCATCATTCCCTTGGCTTCTCAATTACTCTCCACAACAAAGTGGAGAATCTAATCCCTCTAGTGCTCCATCCTTTTTCTCGATGGTGGTTGGCTCATTTTTATCTTAGGGTGGTGACTCCATTGGGGAGTTATTATCAATCCTTCCCTTTCTTAAGAGAGGTGGTTCCTTCATTATCATCCCTTCGTTATCTAGTTCTCATGGAGTACTCTTGTTCTTTTGTGATCATGGAGAATGTTTTCCCTGGGTCTTCTATACCTAGGACTTTTTTGCTTGTTTCCAACCAAATCATCACTTGGGTTAGATCAAAATGTCAAACCTAAACCAAATGAGTATTGTAAACATAGCCTAAAATGATTACCCAAGTACTCATGCAACAAATATTCCAAGAAAAACTTCTAACCAAGGGTTTATTTTAAAGTGTCGCTTCAACCTTTACCGTAAGGACCTCCTTCAAACATAGTACCCTTTTCTTTCTTTGCTAACATGAACCAATTATACCATGGATGTATTCCAATGCATCCCTTCAACTTGACACATACAATTGGTTTAAACCAAGTGTATCATACAACCATGTCCCTTCCCTCCACCCAAGTTGTCGTGCAACCCTTATCACTTCTTCCTAAACAAGTACACATGCAACATGACCCCACTTGTATGACATGTCAACAACTCGTGCCCTGTATTAGGCAAATGACTCAACAAAATGATTGACTTGTGAAAACTTATAATCTTACCTTCAAACATTAGAGTGTGAACTTAGGAGCCTTACAATCCTCTTAAGTGATTATAACCTCCCTAAAATTGTAACTAAAGACGAACCTCAACCTTCAACATATATCACAATTAACAACAAGCTTGACATTGCCAACCCAGTTATGGGTCATCCACAAACCCACGGTTATGGGTTAACCACACAAAACCCTTCTCTTCGTTGACACTCAACACATTGTAATCATGATGGTACGATGAACATAATTGGGCATATAATGGGTGAAATGATGGGGGCCATCATTTTTTAAGGGGGGAGGATTGATCCGAATCTTAGAGGAGCTTATAGTCTAAGTTCAAATGTATAAGTCATAAATTCATATTTTTATGTTGAAGGAAATTTGATAGATATGTAATTGATGGAGTTAAACCTAATCAAAATTGACTTTGTCAAAAAATACACCTTATAAAAAGGCAATAGGAAGAGAGTAAAGGTTGAGAATGAGAAGTCCCAAAATTGTCCTCATTGCCTGTAATGGTTCTTCTTAATGGAATCCTTCTTCTCCAACGCTCTCTCTTTATCATATTTTTGTGGTGTATTTAGTTCATGGTTTTTATCAATGTTCTTGTGATTAATTTAATGTTAGATTTGTATGTTTTCTCTCCTCCTCTCTCGGCATTCAAGCCTTTCGGATCTATGAATAATTATTGTTTCCTTTTTTTTTTTAACCTTCTTCTCTTATGTCTTACCTTTGTCATTTGAGGTCATCATTTTCACCCTTTTTTTTGGGTCATCCTTGTTGGTTCCATGGTCCCACAAGGTGACTAACATGGTTGTTTAATTTTGTCATTGGTGTTCATGTTGTCCTCCCCCTATCATGAGGTACACAGTTGTCTTTTTTTTTTGTTCATTTTTTGTCTTTGTCTCCTCTCCTCTCATCCTGAGGGAGTGAATGACACCCCATTGTCCCTATTCTCAAGGAAAATGCCCCTTTGTCCCCTTGATTTGTTGGTTATATTTTTCCACATACATTATATTGGTTGGCACAATTCCAAGTGGGTCTAGGTATTGCACTCATCATCTTACAACATATATAGGTAAATGTAGGTATCACACCCTTTACATCTTTCTTATGTTGTTTATTTTAGTTGTTTCCTTGGAGTAGTTATACTTTTATTGCTTGCATAGCTTAGCTCTTTCATTCACGATAGTTAGACTCATATTGATTATCAATTGAATTCTTATTTCCTTGTAGTAGATAGCCTTGTTCTACTCTCATAGTTTAGATACCATTTATTTTACATAATATAGGTTAATTCTTTCTTAGTTTAACTTTTCTTTCCTTCGCGCTATTTTAGATTGGTTTTCTCCCTCTCCCAAAATATTTTACTTGTGGTGCATTTGTTGATTATTATCATGCACCCATGTGTAGCTCTTATGCATCCTCACTTGTGTCATAATGTTTGGGTGGGAGCACTTCTGTGATCGATTAAAATGATTGACCTTACCACATGAGAGATTTCCCTCCTTGCATTAGGGTACCATATCATTCCATGTAAAACAAATATAACATAAAATCAAAGGCAAACACAACAAGTTTCAGATCTGAATGATTGGTTGAAAACATACATTTTATGTAACAACCATTAACAAAAAGTATTTAGAGCAGCCATACAAAATATGTCAACACAAATATATGAAAACCCCACTCATCTGAGGAAAACCTTATTAAATTTGTCTCTTGGGCAAAGATACATACAAAATTGTCACTGTAATACTAGTATAGGAGACCGTACTAGCTATATGACTCTGTACAGTTACTAATATTCTCTAGTTAGTCGTATAATTGTACAGTATATAGAAATCGGTTCTCTCTACCTCGGCTGGAAGATCCGTACTACTGTACAAATTCTTTTTCTACCCTTCTCTGCTTGACCTGATTTGCCTCTCGACCCTCCTCTTCTTCTTTTCTTGGTTTCCGTATGACTTGTACGGATTTTACATAATATAGGTTAATGCTTTCTTAGTTTAAATTTTCTTTCCTTCACACTATTTTGGATTGGTTTTCTCCCTCTCCCAACATTTTCTACTTGTGGTGCATTTGTTGATTATTATCATGCACCCATGTGTAGCTCTTATGCTTCCTCACTTGTGTCATGATGTTTGGGTGGGATCACTTCCATGATCGATTAAAAGGCTTGATCTTACCACATGAGAGATTTCCCTCGTTGTGTTAGGGTACCCTATCATTCCATGTAAAAAAAATATAACATAAACTCAAAGGCAAACACAACAAGTTTCAGATCTAAATGATTGGTTGAAAACATACATTTTATGTAACAACCATTAACAAAAAGTATCTAGAGAAGCCACACAAATATCTGAAAACTTTACTCCTATGAGGAAAACCTTATTAAATTTGTCTCTCAGGGAAAGATACATACAAAATTGTGAATATAATACTAGTATGGGAGATCATACATAATACTAGTATAGGAGATCATACCAATTGTACGACTCTGTACAATGACTAATCTTCTTTGGTCGGCCGTACAAATGTATAGTATACAAAAATTGGTCCTCTCTACCTCGGCTAGAAGATCCGTACTGTTGTACAGAATCTTTTTCTACCCTTCTCTACTTGACTCGATTTCCCTCTCGGCCCTCCTCTTTTTCTTTGCTTAGTGTCCGTACGACCTATATGGATTCCCTTGAGCTGAGTCGTACAACCTATTATCACCATAAAAATTTTCAAATGGTATCTTGTGTCACCAATGAGATATGATAATTTAGAGGACTAGGCTATATCTGGCGGTGTATGTACAAATATGGCGAAAGTATAAAGGGTGAGACTTAGCGAACCGTCGATCCTGAAAACGGCTTGGATCAACAACCAACACGCATATCGGGGATCTAAATAGCACAAAGGTTAAAAAATCGAGGGAGGGCTAGGGAAAACTATCATGGTTTAAATCGTGTACGTGTGGCGCCCTCTGAGACACATTGGGGTGAAAATCGGTTCACCTAAAACCACCTTCTCCAACCATCGATGCCGAAGTTGTTGGGTAAATGTGGACCGTAAATCTTAAAACAACCTGGATCAACGGCTGAAACCCATATTGGTGATTGGAGTAGCACGAAGATTAATGAATCAAGGCCGTGCCGGGGAAAACCGTCATGGTTTAAATCATGCATGTGTGGCGCCCTCAGAGGCACATCGGGGTGAAAAGAGGTTTGCCTAAAATCGTTTTCTCCAACCTCTGATGTAAATATGTAACATCCCGCTCTGGCGCACTGAGAACACTTATTATTTGAGGACACTTGCTCGCAAGTGTTCTGGACCCTTTTTGATGTTAGACCTATGATATTTGATTATGATGTGATTGTCAGATGACTTGATGTGTCACTACTTGA